>PVJH01002303.1:103447-173359 GCA_004026705.1 Nesogale talazaci
CTACATTTAATCAACTTTAATGACTCACATAAGCTGCAAGTATCTAGCCAAGTTGGAATTTCAGGATTATTTGGGGGAATTATTTAGAATACCCCCAAATCTATTTTTTAATATGATTGTATCTAGGAATGGTTTTAAAAAGGTAGAGTGAGCTGTCATTTATGTTTATATCCCATAACTGCATAATAGAAAATGGTGTATTTATAGTGAATATTTCATAAATATACTATTAAATCCTTTTTAAAGTATAGATATGTATAGTTTAATATCATTTCAAATGATGTCTGATGATATTTAATTTGGTGTTCATGCAGCACTCAAATCATTCTAGTATACTCTTTCATAGAAGGTACAGATTTTAAGGAAGTGCATCTCTATTTGCAAATCACCCGTTAAGAAGCAAAATCCAACTCTTGAAATAAATAATTGTAGGACTTCATTAGTTTTCTACCATTATTTGTGAAAGGCATTGTTTCAAACACTCAAATTTCAAAAACAATATGAGGAAAATGGCTTCCAAAGTAAGACTGGTGATGGGAATAGTGGAATGGTATAAGAGGAGGTTCTTAGGAAGTCATGAAGGTCCTGGAACCTTCAACTCATGAGTCAGTCTTTGCTAGGGAGATAATGTGAGTAATAAATGCAAGAGAACAGCTACAAGTTTGCATGGAGTGGAGGTAAATTTAAGTGTGAAAGAAAGCGAATTGTCTCAGTGTGTACCCAGCCTTACAGCTGCTAACAAGATTCTGTTCACAGATTCTGGGGGTGCTGAAAGAGGAGTTCAGAAAACACTTGAACTCAGCTATTGATTTCCATTTCTAAAATCAGTCATAATAAATGGATATACAAAAAATGACAAAGAAAGAACAAAGTAGAATAGAACTTGATTGAGGTTGAAAAGGAAAGCTAATCTGTCAAATGCCAGTGTAGAAAAATAAACTTGATTTACTTAATATGTGTACACTCAAAAAAACTCTGGAGTGAGTCTCTATTGAACACCTTGACCAATGTGGATGCTTGAACAAAGGTTGGAGTTTTTAAAGTCACTACTCACGTGTGTTATTCTGAAGTGCCTTCAATTCAATTCTGACTGCATCACCTGCGTTCTTGCTGTGTTTCAGTTCACTGCTGCAGCCACTGGGTCCATTTATCTTGTTGAGGGGCGTCCAAGTTTTCTTCCTCCTCTGGATCTGATGTCCTTTCTCAGGGATTTCTCTCACTTAGTAGCAGGCCCAAAATATGTGAGACACATTTATAAGTCAGTCTCTTCTTTTGCCCTGTATGTTCAGCTTCTTCTCTCAAACAAAGTTCAAACCACTTCTCTATCCTTTCTTGTAAAGGTCATGATTACTGAATTATCATCTACATCTGATTAACATGGTGTTTCATGTCTTTGTTGGAGAAGATCTGTGTAACATGTCTGCTTCATGTACCATCATGAATATCTGTACAACAATATCTGTACAAATAATCTGTACAACCATGAAGCCAGAAGAATTAGATAGTTCCCAACAACTCCTATAATTGTTCTGAAAGTGATTCATTAAAAAGTCCTGAAAAGAGTAGGAGGAAACTGTAGACCCAAAGTCACAATCATATAAACATACAAAGGAAACAGGTTCATGAGTTATATGGAGACTGGTGCCAGCTCCAAGGCTGTGGCCCTACGGTCACCCTTTAGATCCAGAAACTAACTCACATAGGGCTTAGTTTTCAGTCAAACTGTAGATTGGTCTACAGAGGAGCAACAAAGAAGGAAAGAAAACCATCTGATATGTATGACATCATGGAATAATCAGTAATTTGAGAGCAAAAAGGCATCATTTAACTAAGGACAAGTTTAGAAAGATGAGAAAAGTAGATGGAATGGAAAAAGAATCTTGGAAAGGAAGTGAGATCAGCGATATTATATTGAAATGATTCAATGAATGAGAAAAAAATATATATATATATAAAATCTAAGCATCTAAAACTGATGGTTTGCTTGGTATACCATCAGTGAGTTCACAATAAAATGTTTTTTTTTAAATAAAACACAAATAAGCATCTTTCTGATATTCTCTGTTTTCATCCAAGAGGCATCTGACATCAGAAATTAAATCCCCATTCGACAACTTTTCTCAATCCAACCTATATGTTTTCCCCACATATCTATGATTGCCCTGCTACAACTCATGAAGGATTACATTTGGCAAACTTTTACTTGTATATGATGTGGAAAATATTTTTTATAGTTGGGCATTAGATTGTCTTTCATTAGAAAGGGCACAAATATGGATCACTCCAATAAATCAGATAGCTGCTTTCCATAGATTTGTGAGTGTTTTTAAGCTTAGCCAAATAAATGTTTCCAGTTCTGACTCAATTGGTGGACTTTTTAGTTAGTATTTAATCAATTCCTGGAGACTTGATTTTTGCCAATGTCATCAGTGAAAATTCTTTCTTCAGTACTATAATAAAGTAATAATGTTGTATCTCTTGCAATGATTGAATGTCTACCATTTCTTTTTTAGTAGTAACTGCATTATTTCTCTTTTCTATTGATGCTTCATTTAATATTTTGCCCATATATTCCATCCATATCATAATGTGAGGCTTGATTTTTTCATCAGTTCTTTGAATATGAGAGATTTTCTGGAATTGGACATATGGGCTAATATCAAATGTATGAACTTAATCTAGAATGGGCTGGGACGCTTTAGTATTAATCAATTACTCTTTGATATAAAGTTCTCTATTACACACATTATGTTACCTTGGGAATGGCGTACTAGAAAAATAAATCATTAAGATGTTTGACCTCTGCCTCATGGTAACCTTCCTTCTTTGACTAGCCAGAGGTCAGATCTATCCTTGCAGCTTACTGTGTTGTTTTTCTGGAAAGAAAATGGGAAGTTAAAGTTTTGATTATTTTGTTTGGTTGCTGTCTTTGGTTATTCATCTTTGAAATGGCAATAAGGAATGAGATTAATGTAATTTTGAGTTCAGGGGAAGAAATTGCCCCTTAAGTTTCTCAGAGACCATGCTGTTTAGTGTAAATGGCAGACTTAGGTCAAAATGGCTGACAGAAGAGCCCATCCTGGCTCGAGGCCATGCAGCCAGTGTGCTAAGGCCATGTTTCAGATGGACAGAATAAGCTAGGGAAGGATTAAGATGAGAGTTAAGGATTGATGTTGACAGTTTCAAGAATTTAGTTTTGTGTCTGATTCTACTTTGTTTATTCTCATCTTTCCCTGCTCACTGTTGTTGATCTGCTTGATAAAAATGATTATTTAAGTATGAGAATAGAGAACTTTGTAAGATTGCTTGCTTGAGTTACTAACATTAGATCTTAAATTAGGTTTAGGACACAACTGCAAAGAGGGGTATAAAAAGATATGCCTAACAGTGTCTTCATTGATCGGGACATTTTAAGGTGAAAATACTTCCCTAGGTAAAAAAAAAAAATTAAAAATTTTAAAAAATGCTTCCCTAGGAACTCTTGACAAATTAAAAAATAAAGAAAAAGAAACTTTTGGGATTTTTGAATTTTGGACTAGTGGCTTAGCTGGAAAAAAATCTGGAACCATGAGAGTAAAACTCTTAAGGACTAAATGTTAAAGAGATCCTGTGGGGACTGTTGAACCATTTGCAAGGTGACCACCTGAATCCACTTGTTGAGTGGCAGTGGGAGAAATGCAGCAATAAGGAGATGCGTTGAGTCTGGCCACTGACATGAGGTTTACCGGAATTAGAGGGAAGAGAGCTGGTTGACTGTTCTTTAGTTCATGTTCTAGCATAAGGGGCCTACAGTTGTTGAGAATTGGTGATGGGGCCCATGGTGTAAAGGTGATGCAATCAATAGGCACCCTGGCAAGGCTAAGTGAGGTAGCCCACATTCAGTTGACCAGAATCCAACCAGATGAAATGAAAGTTTTCAGCCTGTGAACTTGTGCATACTATTGTTGGTTTTATGGATGGCCTCTCCTGATTTGACTTTGCTTGCAAATGCAGACTCACAAAGTTCCAAGGAAGCAAGATTCTTTATATTAAAGAATATGGTTGCCTTCTCAGAGCACTGGGTTGGTATAATATGGCAGTGTAGAAACTGAATGCCCAAAATTGGGTGAAAATGGCAGGAAGTGGTTGGTTTACAAACTTTCATAGATGGAGGAATATGTTCATAGGATTATGGTGTAGATGTTCACATATGTATAGAATATTTTTTGTTTGTTGATTTATAGAATATTATGTTTAAATTAGAGTGATACATTTTTTAAATTGGATGCATGTTTTTTTTTTATCCTCTTAGATACAGATAGAATTTCATTGTTGTTTCTTTGAAAATTATGTATGGCTAAAGAGTTGTGCTACAATGTCAATTTGGCAAAGGGTGCTCAGTGGCAATTACATAGTCACCTGACAATTTGCAAAGATGTGGACTCTGATCTGTCAATCAGACCATAGCCAATGAGGCCTTCGAACTCCTGTCTTCTTCCTGGGAAGCGAGAGGCACACTCTGGTTCATCTGTCTGCTGATAGGTCAAATGTCTGCTGGGACTGGAGGAGCCACGTGGAGACTTATAGCAGTGCTAAGATGCTTGCACCACAGCTGAAACCACAACACTTTCAAGCCACTGACCTGTGATCTCTTTTCTTGCAGTCAGTATCAGTGCATGTGCTGCATGAATATGAAGAATATGAATATGACTAGTAATGGACATAAAGGCTCACATCAGATTTATGGATTTAACCTGTATTGGGTTAGGATGTATTCCTAATGTACAATTGCTCTTTGATATAATCTTCTTTCTTACACACATATGAATGTCAAAGAATTTGTTTCACTACTCAAACCTGACTAACAGACTTTCTTACTTTTGGTTTTCTTATTCTGGATCTTTGTACACTTCATTATAATATTTTGTCTTCATGAGTTGACTTTTGATGTCTTCTGTTCAGTTTTTTTATTTCATCATTTCTTTTATTTCCTTTAGAAATTTTACTTTCAGATTTTCAAGTTTTGGAATATCATTTAATATCCATTCTGGTCACTTATTCTGCCCCCCCCACCCCCCAAATACTTTTTAAATGCTTTTTGCTTTGTTTGTATATGATGATCTTGCTGTTAACTCTGGTAATCAACTCTGGTAATCAACATTTAGTATTGAATGCATCAACAATGTTCCTGGGATGGTTTCTACATTCAGATGTGGTATACTTAAGGTGGTATTTGGTTCTTAGGGATTTGTTTTCAATTTCGTCAGTTAAACCTGAACATGTATAAGAGTAATATATAGTCAGTTTAAATCATCCCCTGACCTTCTTTTGGCTAATGATACTGAATTTATCCATTGTCTTCCAGAAAATATAAGTGATATGCTTCCTATCTGTTTTTCTTGGTGAGATCTCTGTATATAGTAGCTGTCTATACTGTTGGAAAATGTATTTGCAATGAAGTTATTGCCCTTGCAAAATTCTATAATGCATTCTTCAGAAGTGTTTCTATCAAGCTTATATTTTCCATTATTCATAAAATGATATGATAGACCCCAAATGTCCATTATGGGTCCATTTATTCTAATAGGGAGGATATTGATCTTTACATATTCCATTTCACTATTAAATACTTCCAATTTTTCTATATTTAAACATTGTACATGCCATATTTTGATTATAAGTGGAAGTTTGCCATGGTTTCCTCTAATTTTAAATTATAGCATATCCATAAGTGAAGGCCACAAATATTTTGCTCCATCTACATTATTATGGTCAAATCTAATTTAGGGAAACACCTTTTTTCTGGTCATATTTGGAGTGACTTCCAAACTGGGGAGCTAATCTATGACTTTACTGACATGCAATGTTCTGCTGCTATTAATAAGATTTTCAGTGGCTAAAATCCAGAAGTGGGCAAAGTCCTCCTTCTTCAAAGTGTATCATAGTCCCACTGAAGACCCACTGAAGCCTGTCTGCCATGGGTGGCTCTATTGGCATTTTAAATACCACTGATATTTAAATTTAAGACTCTAGATAAATAGATGATAGATAGATAGATATGGAAAATGTTTGATAATGCATTTCATTAAAATATACCCAGTGTTTGCTTCACTATATTGAATGAGCCAATTATTATCTTTCTAAAACCAAATTTGCTCCCCCTGAGTTGATTAGGACTCAGTAAAACTGAGTTACTTTCTAAGTAACTGTTACTTTCTAAGATTGTAACTCTTTATGAGAATAGAACATGCTATCTTTCTCCCATGGAGCTCTTGGCAGTTTTGAACTGTTGACCTTGTTAACAACCCAGTGCATAACCACTACATAAACAGGGCTTCTTAAATACTCTCTGAAGAGGATAACAATTCTCTGTGTTAAGAAAAGCAAACTAGTAATGAACCAAATGGTTTCCAGTTCTATTAAGCAGCAAATTCAGTGCTATACAACAAAATGAGATTTGTTTTAAATATATGATAAAGTTATTTGATAGCACTTGCCACTTTTCTCTGGTGATACTCAAGGGTGGGCCTAACTATAAGGGACTGTTGTCCATTTTGACTTCAGAAAAGATTAAATTATGCAACTGGTAGATTTTCAACACTAAAATTGTTTTCCCCAAACATGTATTTGATAGATCTCTATTTACCTGTAGCTCAATGTTATTTTCTTAGAAGAAGTCTTGCAAAATCTCCCAGCTTTTAGTGCTACATGGCGTATTGTTTTTGTTTATGTAGATATTATAACTCACCCTGTATCTTCTTTTGCTTTTTGATCCTGCAAACTTGCTCCATGCGAGGCATTCTAATTCTTTGCCAAAGACCCATTTTCCTCAGATTCCTCTGACCTCTTCCTGTTCATGAAATACAAAGACAAAGCAGGTCTTTTCTTCATCGCTTCTGTAGTCATCCTATCTCTCCAATTATTCTTTCTTTCCTCTAGGACTGATAGTGGGTCAAGACACATTTTCCTAGTTCTTTTTTTCCCCTCCCTTTTACCTTGTGAATTCAACCAAAGAAGGTATTTTCACTTCAAGGCATGTATGAGAAAACACTTTCCCGCCATGGGCCATTTGAATATTTATACCATTATTCTCAAGCCGTTCTGGCCAAACATCTAATTAGCTCATTCCTGATGTGATGGCCTGATCCAAGTCACAGTATTATAAAGAACTTTACCTGCATGTGAATTTAGAAAATGAATAAGGAAGACTGAAGAAGAATCCATGCCTTTGAGTCATGGTTCTGAGGAGGAATTTTGAAAGAATTTTGAAATTCTGTCTTGAAAGAAGTTCAGCCAGCATTATCCTAAGAAGCAAGTCTGCCAATTCTTCATCTCCTGTACTGTGGACACATAACCATGTGAGATCAGTCCTTGGAAAATCAAATAATGCTTAGTGTGTTAGTCCAGGTAGACTAGGGAAACAAATTCAAAAACACATGTATGGATATAAAGGAAAGGTTTATATACAAGAGAAATGAAACACTGAGATAGCATTCTGACTCACTCCAATCCAAGATCATGTCTGATATTAACACATATGTCCAAAAAGAGTCAATAAAGTCTCCTTCCAACTCACAAAGCATATGCAACAACACCAGGACAATCACAGGCCAGTAGGTGAAGAGTCTCATGTGTCCAGTGGCAGTAGAAACATCCCAGCTTTGGAAGGGGTCTCCTCACGGCTCCTCATTTCTAAGGCTAGGTTCCATCAGCTGTATCCATTGGCAAGAGTAGCATTTCAACGCTGGCAGGGGTCTCTCTGTGGCTTTTCTGGCTTCATAGGTGTGGTTCCATCTGGGTAAGGCCATGTGGCTTCTCCTCCAACTCCTCCAGTTCCTTTGGTGCTGCCATCTTGTAGTGTCAGTCGAGTGTCTCTCAACAACTGGGGAAATGGTCTCTCATCTCCACAAGGAAAAAATCGTGAGACTTCCCAGAATTCTCAGGAGAAAGTCAGGCATACACACAGGCCTCATTGGGTATCTCCAGATTGACAGGCTAGACTTCACCCCTAGACTCCCAGTCATGAAATTGTCAGACGAGAACATGACTGCCACACTTGGTGAAGAATAGGGAGTGGCAGGGAATTGAGAAGACCTTTGACAAGATGGAGGGACAGTTTGGCTACAACAACACGCTCAAACATAAAGACGATTGTGAGATGCCACCAGACCAGGCAATATTTTGTTCTGCTGTCAGAGTGTTATGGTTTGGAACTACTGCCCCAATGGCAACCCCAGCAATGAGAGCAATGTGGTGGCTGGAAAGGCTTTCGCTTGATGAAGAATATGACATTCGATAGCTGGAAGTGCCTCACCCCTGCTTTAAGAACTTTATTATTTACAGGCAGACCCACTTGCAACCATCAAAAATAGAAACAGAGAAAAGTTCAAAATGTTCTAACTCCTTGCTTTTGAGTGGATGACTGCTCATCAGGAGCCCAGAGCCCAGAGTAGAACTTCCCACCGGAGTTCTGTGATGGTATAATGAATAGAAAACCTCCTTTCTCGCCCGTACAAAGGTGGGGGGTTTTGAACTGCTGACCTTGCTCTTAACAAACAAAGACTTAACTCTAAGTTTCCTTGGTAAAGGATGTGGAATGAACTCACTGCCATCAATTCAATGCTGACTCACAGAAGCCATCCCATGGGTGTGTGAGACTGTAACTGCTTACAACCGAGTGTTGAGAGAAAGGTAAGTTGCACTAATTTCTACTGCCTCTCTAAGCATGATTTCCCTCTGTTTCTTCGCACAAGATGACCTGGTATAATGGGTTTCAGTCATCCGAATGAAATTTACCAAATTCTCTGTTTCACTCTCCCTATCTTTCAAGGGCTCACTTTCCCACCACTGATTCTAACATCACAGTCCAGAAAGGATGATAATTTCTTTTGAATGATAGGATGCTTTTTTGGAAAATATCTTCTGCTTCCAATGAGGCTATTCACATTTAAGAATCTTCATTTCCCTCTGGAGATTAAACAAGAAGGGCGAAGGTTTTCCTTGTGGTTATATGTAACATGTATTCTATTTTGTCATAATATCACACTTCATGGGTTTGCTGTATCATTGCACAAGCATGGGACTTGGGATAATGAATCCGATACCTATTTTCTGCTCTGTGGATGTGAATATGGCGTATGGTACATGCGGTATTGAGTTGTTTATTGGCTTTGGACTCGTTGTGAAGCATAACAATCTCCTGTAAAATAGAAGAGACACTCGGTGGTCCGGAGTCATGCTCACAATCCCTGCCATGTTTGAGCACCTTGTCACAGGCACTGTGCTGAGGCATCTGCTTTGATGTCTTCTTGAATCTCACTGATGCTCTACGTCAACAACAAATGTTCACAGACATTTCCCCTTCCTGGTAAAATGTCCCAAATATATGAGATAATTCTCCCTACCTTTGTTCCCAAGGAGATTTCTTACTGTACCTCTTCCAAGATAAAGTTACAGATTCTTCTAGAAGTCTTCAGTGCATTCGGTCTTCTTTGCCGACACTGGAGGGAGGAATGTGTTAGGAGTGGAGACATGAGCAAGAGCTTCCTGCGGGGCATTTTCATCATGAGTTTGTTGGTACAGTTAAAAACAGATCATTGCAAAGGTCCCAAGTTCATGATGGTGAATTTGAGCAAGTTTAGATTTGTTTTTCATATTAAGAAAGTTTCAGAATACTACACAAGCAATAAATACATATTAAAGTGACTTAAGAAAAAAGTGAAAATCGTCTATCCTCTTATTTTCTTGCTGAAATTTTGGGGCTAAAACTACATTTAACTCATGACAAACATGAGAAATGTTTCTTGAAACATAAAAATAGAATTATTTTTTAATTAATTATGAATTAGTGGTTATAATACGAGAGCTAATCTTATGCTACATGTTAAAAAGCAAAGTTCTGAAGTGAGAACAACAGAGTAATGTTCAGAAAGACGTGGGGTTAATTAGAGAAGGCCTCTTATACCCAAACTCAATTTCTCTGCTGAGTCAATTTCCTATTCTTTCCTCACTGGAGAAGAAGAACAGCTGGTTCTTGTCCTCTATTTAATCGATCGTCATAATTCAAATACAATTCTCAGAGCACCCTTTAGGCTTCTCTTTGCCAAGCTAAACAACACCACTGTCTTAAACTTTTCCAATGGGACCGATATACCCTTGAATCATAGTGCATACACTTGAAGAATACTTATTTTCCATAATCCAAGCTCAAGCCTGCCAATTTTAGGGAGACTGACAGGGGGGAGAGGCAGTATCCTGACAACAACTATTCTATCTTGGACATGATTGCGTTATCGAAAAAATAATATTTTCAAAATGTCTACATGGAAAAGAGAGCATTACTTGCACATTTAGATGCTTGCTTCCTCCAGGACCAGTCATGCTCTGTCCTGCATAGGTGCCTTCTCGTTGCAACATCACCAAGATCAGCAATTCTACCACACGATGATGCATATGGATGGAGAAGGCAAATAGATCAGTCTACTGGTTGACTTCTATCGTTGGTTAAAAATCACATTGCTCATTGGCTGTCCATATCTACAATATATCACCAGCAGTGAATTATTGTTCCTTTCTCACCACAACCCTTCCAACATGTGTTGCTTTCTGATTTTCAAAATCACATTCCGATCTCAAAGTCCTGATGTTGTCATCGTTAGGTTCTGCAGAATCTGTTCAAACTCGTGGTGACCCTACGCACAAGGGAAAGAGATAATGCCCAGACCTGTGTCATTCTCAAACTTGCTGTATGCCCCAGCACGTGGTCAGAGTCAGGATGGATGATGTTCTACTTTACCCAGGATGATGTCCTTTTATAGGAACTGGTCTTCTTACCTGATGGCTTTCAAAATTTTTACTCCTTTCAAGGCAGATATGTTTGCTCTTCTGGTGTTCTGGAGTGTAGGCAAGATCCTTTTTCAACTCCATCATTGAAAGCTATTAGTCCATTAGTTTTCTTTATTTATTGAGATCATTGCAAGCATCATTGCCTGGACAACCCACACCACAGTTTTCAACATAACAGTCTGGTTCTTCAACACTTGAAAGATGGCGTATGTAGCAGCTTTCCATTGCAATCAGTTATTTTATTTTTGTCACTTTCATGAGCATTTACTATAGCTCCAAGTAAAATAAAGTAATTCAAAACTTTAATGCTTTTTTTGTGATGGTGTCTGTTGGTCCACTTGAAGAGCCTGAGTTGCTCTACACTGTTTCATTCAAAACTGAAGGCTGCAATGTATTTATAATTTTATCATTTTTCTAGTTTTCTTAGTTTTTATAAGCTAGTGTTTCAAGTTTCCCTTGCTTTGAGCAAAGAAGGTTGTACCATCTGCACAGTGTTGGTTGGTATTAAGTCTTCCTCCAATCCTGCTCCGATGCTCTTTGTATGATCCAATTTCCTGGATTATTTGCTCAGCATACAGATTGATGCAGGTTTCATCAACTCAAGAGCAGTACAACTGACATTTTTAACCATGTCATCTTATAGCCTGAAGATAATTATGTCAATGATTGAAACCAACAATAGACACCAAAGTACACTAACATATGAGGGCAGATAATAAAAATTCTGCTAAAATTCCAGTGCATGTAGCTAGGACAGGTTTATTCCAAACAAAGCATATCTATGTCATCAGTGAAAGGCTACCAAAATGTTCCTCTAGTAACATGCAGTTGGCTTGGTCTCATTAGTTACCTTCAAAATAAAACTTCTGGTTTTGTCTTGGAGAGAACTCATTTGAGTGAGGGCTAATATTAACTTTTCAACAAAACTCCACTGGATATTTTCGAAATCATTGAAGCCTTGCAGCAAGTTAATGAAAATGCTGCCCCAAATAAACCAACAGTTCTCAGATGGATCAAACATTTTAAGAAAAGTTGAGAACTCCTGAAAGAAGAGTCAAGATTATCTGCCTTAATGAACAAGAGTATGACTGAAGTACATATTCACGTAAACAGCGCCATTAATGAAATTCCTACTGAAGTCAGGATCTCAGGAGGCCCAGCATTTTTAATTATAAATGGACTTCTTGGCCTCAGTGAGCTTTCAGCCCCATGTGTCCTAAAAGCATTATGAAATGATCAGTTTCCTCAAAGAGCTAATCTTTCTATCAGTCTTTCAAGCTATCAAAATTAATGAAGATGTTATCCTTGCGGGGAAAAAAAGTAGCTAAGCAAAAGTCTTAGATTTACAAATATGATCCCTAGAGTAAACTTCAAGAGATCTGTGAGGACAAGTACATTCAAGGACAGTTCAGAGGTCATGGTGACTATAATTTGATACTCCAATTGCATTTTCTTAAAGGATCTTCTCAAAGTATATGACCATATAGAATTTGGGGGAAAACTTACAAAAAGGAGATGGTTGCATTGGTTAGGAAAGGGTCAGGAATATTTTGTTTAGTTATTTTATTTTATTTTTATATATGGAAAGTACAACTGTTCAATCCTCAAAGGTGGCAAGGGTTATCCCAGAAAAACTTGACCCCACTCACCCTGTTCCCTTTATTTCACCCCTTCAGCTTCTTTTTCTCCTGAAAATTCCAAGAATAAATTCTCTCATTTAAGAGAACATGATTTGAATTCCTTTAAGATGCCAAGTCTGTCTTTGGTGGTGGTGTAAATTGAAGTCCACAGAACTCTCCAGGGAAGGGCTAGTCATAGGGAACCCTTGTTTTCCAGAGTAGGTAGACTGAGATGGAAGATATATCAAGAATTAATATCTTCACAGTTTGATGTTTGCATTTCATAAAGATATTTTATAATTTTAAAGCAATATTTTTTTCTTAATCCTCTATTTAAAAAGTCAGGAAAGCAGTGAGGCAAAAAATAAAACAATACAAAAGAAAAACAATCCTGAAATTAACATATTTCCCATTTGATCATTATAGTCTATTTTGGTGAACTGTCAAAAACAATATCTAATTTACAGTACTTTATATTTAAGCATCTGGCAGTTTGATTAATTTGATTAATTAATTTCTTAGAATCCTATCAACTCGGTTGCACCATAACTTGCATAAAGAACTAGGCAGTGAAAAATAGCTTTTAAAAGAATTAAGAGAAAAAAAGAATTAAGGATGCCACTATCTGAAGTTTGCTATTAATAAGTTTTTGTCTGAAAAAGGCAGAATAAGGGGAATTAGAAAATACAGGAAAAAATAAGAAAATCAGACTGCCGAGCTCAACGTGCATTGCAAATACATATCACAGGGGCTGTATTTTAAGATGCTAGAGTTTACATATATTCCTTAGGGAGATAGGTAATTAGTTTTATTAAAGGAGTGCTTACAAGGAAATATTTTCTTATGTTGGGTGCTGGTCTTTGGTGGAGAGTTAAGAAAATGAGGCTTCCTGGCACTTCTGGATGCTGCCTTATGCTTGGCACTCAAGTGTGGTGAGTCCAGCAGGGCCCTGGCGATGGACGTCTGCTGAAGCGATGGGCCACATCCTCCTGTCAGACCTTTTCCCCTGGGGTGGGGTGGGGAAATCAATCTATTTGCTGCACTAGTTGTTATGCAATCTGCTATCTGGGCATCATACCGCTGATATGTTGAAAACATCTCTCTCCTGACAGCTTTCTGAACTGGTTTTCCCAGCTCTCCAGCTGATGAGCTTACAAGCACCCCACATTTTCCTGACCACTGCAATTTCATAAGCAGAGGCCCAGTGAGGTAATCACCTGACCTAAGCAAAATCATTGTATAAAGGGAATTTTGTTCACATTGTTGTTGGCACAGCTGGATGGACTAACATTGCTTCCCTTTGCAGATTTGAAGTCAGTGCGTTTCGACGGCCTGCCATGGTGTTTCTGGCATGTGTGTGCATCTGGCCCATGCTTCTTTCTCAGGTGGCTAAGCAATTGCCCATTTCTAGGAAAACTGAACAGTGCAGAAAAGGACCCAAAAAAGAGAAAACACACATTTGACCTGGTTCATGGCGGAGGATTGCAAGATTGACATATTATTTCACAATCACAGTAGGAGAATATGCAGGGCTATAAAATCCACATACTCTTCAGACTCTCCCAAGTGCCCACTTGCAGGTGTAGATGTTCGTTAGATCTGCCTGTACACTTGAATAGAGATTGCATAAATTTGCATATTTTCTCTTACCATAGAAAGATTGTTGCATATTCTGAGACAAGATTATCATCCCAAATAGTATTATCTTCTTAGAGATTTTGTGTTGTGAATGTTCTCACATTTATTTTGAATATCTTTCATATTGATTGAGCCCTTTGCAGATATTAGCCTAGGCAAAGACTTCAACACAAATGAATGACAGAGATAGAAGGGCCAAAAGCCATAGACTTTTTTCCTGCAATGAAAAAGTGAGCTTTAAATTTGCTCCAGAAGGGATGTAGGTGAGAGTGAACGGAGCTAGGGTCTGATGAAATGATAATGAATGAGTACTTATGTCCTCTTACGTTTCTTTTATTTAATGACTCTCTTGTGACCCATTCAAACTTCAAACTCTCCAGAGTTTCTCCACATGCAGTACCTCACCTCCTTTAAGTTCTCTAGGATTTCTGGGCTGGGCTTTTTCCTCACTGTCAATGGTCCAGATGATCAGTTCTGGTTCAAAGGTATATCCTTTTGGTAGTTCCATAATCTCATGTCAACATTTATATACATAAACATATTGGGGTAGTATTCAATCTGGCAATCAGGTCACATCTTATTAATGCTTCCTTGTGGGCATGGCCTTCTCCTTATGAGGGAACCTAGGGAACCTCCCTCTCTATTCCTTGACATTCCTGCTTGGTAGTCATGGGGAGAGCTGTGGAAACCCTGCCACATTGTCACTGACATCGGATCCATAGGACTGTGTACACCAGCGTGTGACTTTTCTGTTTCATTGCATTGTGGCTGTGTGAATCTGAGAAGGGACTTTCAGACTGGTGTCAGATTTAGGGACTTGAAGTGGATGGAGCAGGGCTGGTTTCTTGAATCATAATTATGATTTGATATAAAGTACGTTCTTACACATATTCCAGAGTCACTGGATTTGCTTCTCTAGTTGATCCAGCCTAAGGCAATGCCGTTTGGAAAGAGTATTAACTCATAAAATTAGAAAGAGTAACTAGCTAATAGTGAGTTAGAAACTTAGCTCTCATTGTGATGTTCTTATTCAAAGAAGAAATTAAAATCAGACTGAGACCCTCGATTGAAATAAGTAATGGATAACACGATCTTTCTCGGAACAGTGGCGGAGACAACACTAAGTAATTAAGAGCTTCCTCATCCAACCAACACACATATTAAAATCCTAAAGGGGCACACAGTGTCATTCAACAAAATCACACTTGATAACTAAGGTGTGTACTACTCCACCCCAGTCTCCAAACAGAAAGATCCAATGTCATATTTAAATAAGACACGTCTCCCTTCACTCCTTATAACTTGATATCATCTCCACAGCTAAAAACAAAACCAGATACATGAGAAACAAAGGAGAACTCAGAGGCAGCTTGATGAGCCATGAGGGTGATAAGGGACACTTTGGTCATAGTGAAGTGAACCTTGACCCCCCATGCACCACCCTCAGGGATTTCTGCATGTCATGGTCCCCCAGGCAGAAGTGGAGCAGTTTCAATGTGGTTAACTGATCTTGAGAGAATTCCTAGTCTCAGAGATCTTTTATAGTTAAAAAATTGCATTCAAAATCCAAGTTTTGTAGCTACAGCCCCCGATAACTGTGTGAGCTCAGGGGCTGTCACCCTCTGACCCATCTTGCCCTGTTTTGAATTGTCCAGGACTCCTGTTCATGACCATAAGTCAGTAGAGGAAAGCAATGTTCTTCACATTTCCAGTTTCAATTTTTAAACAAAATGGGCTAGCATATTCAGAGCAAGTGACACCCCCCCCCCCCCCGCCACCAACACATATCTGGTTTCTGCCTTCTTCCAAGAATTGTATCAAATCTGCCTCAGAAGAGAAGTGCCCCTTGGAAGTCATAATGGCTAGACTTTCTCTCACGTGTTTGGACACTTGTCAGGAGACTAGTCCTTCAAGAAGAACATTATGCTTGGTAAAATGGAGTGGCAGCCCAAACGAGGAAGATCTTCGATAAGATGGATTGACACAATGCCAACCACAGTGGACATTGTGAGAATGGCACAGGGTCAGACTGGGGTTCTGTTGTACACAGGGCTGCTGTGAACTGAACTTACCTAGCGAAGATGTGCTGCTCACTTTGAGTTGATAGGTGATCTTTTATCTCGATCGGCCATCCCATGAGAAATCTTTATGTGATGGTAATATTCTCCTTTGAATGCTGTTCTGAGTTAAACTTGCTTCCTGACTGATTTGCTCTTTATACAGCTTATTTTATTAATTGCAATTAATATGAGTGATTGCCCTTACAGCTTTCTTTTAAGCTTCTAAGTTAGGTAAATCATAGGACAGGCTACTTGCATTCTATGAATAGGGCACGTCACTGGAAGCTGAATTTTATCGGCAAAAAGAGAAACACCTTTTGTTACATTTGGGTGTGGATGGGGTGTGAAAAGTGGAAATAGAGATGATATTCACATGCTGTTCCAACTCATCATTAGAGCGATACTTCAAAAACTCTTCTTCTAAAGAACTGGTGTGTGGCTATCATTACTGAATATTGTAATTAAATATTCTCTAGAAACTCAGAAGAGAATTTTAAATGACCATAGACTACAGAATTTATAGAATCATAAAGATTAGGTAGACCCCTGAAACAATTGCACCAAGCTCATCTTTAAACTTTACAATAAAACTATCCCTTTACGTCTGCTTAAAACCAAGCAAACTTCTCCATGAGGGTCACACTTGCCTGTGTATTGTTGTTAGGTTGAGAAAGACAAGAGAATAAGACAGTGCCAATTTCTGCACTGTGTTCACAATTGTTGCCTTTGAATTCATCCTCATATCAATCCCTCTCATTGAGAGATTTCCTATTTTTCACTTTCCCTCTATTTCACCCAGGACATACTTTTCCAGTGATTGGTCTCTCTTTGTAACATATTCAAAGTTCATAAGATATCTAAAAAGCACTCTAGCTATCCTTCCCCCAAGGTCGGTTTGTTTTTCTGTCAGTCCTCAGTACTTTCCTTATTCTTTACGGACCCCCGAATTTGATACATTGATTTCTTTGTAGTCTTCCTTATTCAGTGTCCAGCTTTCACCAGAATGTTGCATCATTGAAAATGTCATGGCTGCAGTAAATGCATCTTAGTTCTGCAAGTGACATCTTTGTTCCTTAAATCTCTAAATAAATTTCATGCAACATATTCATTCATCCAGATCATTCTTTAGAACAGAAAAAAACAGATTATTTAAACAAATGTTTTTGATGATTATTGGTGTTGTGTGTTTAGATTTTCAAGGTGATAAATATGATACAAAAGAAAGCAAAAAGATGAAAATCTTTGTAGAAAAATAGGATATATGCAGCATATAAACTCTAAATCGGCATCTAATTCTCATTTTTTTCAAAGTCCAACATGCTAACCATTACACCATGGAACCTAATTCTAATTCTCATTTCTTACAAGAAGAATTTTAGAAAAAGTTACATACTTAAAGTATACAAAAGTATATACAAAAGTATAAAGTTGCTGTGATTTGGGATACTGAAACAATGTTGCCTGAGAAGATAGTCCAACTGAATTCCATAGAATGAATCCTGAATCTATCAGTCAGAAATGCCACATTTAACAAATAAGAAAAAGTAATATTAAGCATAGTTCTATCCAAAATAGTTTCATCATTTTTGGATTATGTAGCCTACTTTGTGATTGTGGAACACTTCCTCATTGAAGACAAATATTCTCTCCTTGATCCTATTAATAGATATACCTATTTATATTTCATCCACATCCAATGCTAGCTTCCAGTTGTTAAATAGCTATATATGTGGGTTCCTTGCCAAGACGGTCTCATTATCAGATCCCAACTGTGTAAACAATTGCTATAATCCATGAGTTTGGCACAAGTCTGGCTTTTTTGCATTTCTGTCTATGATGAATTGGTGTCAAAAGGG
Source organism: Nesogale talazaci (assembly GCA_004026705.1). Lineage (NCBI taxonomy): Eukaryota > Metazoa > Chordata > Mammalia > Afrosoricida > Tenrecidae > Nesogale > Nesogale talazaci. The sequence continues at coordinate 121,445 of PVJH01002303.1, forward strand.
AAGAATGGTGGAATTCTATTAAGGCAACACACCCACTTTCTTCTCTTTATTTATTTATTGGTATGTACCCTTAAACTTGCCATGGGTTTGATTCTGTTTTTTCAATGATGAAGAAAAATTACACCCCCTGCACTACTCACAGACAAATTGCGAGACTGTGTACATATGACCATTCCCATTATTTTGCAGCTATCGAAGTGTCCTGAGGAAAACTGAGTGGGCATATCCATTGATTACTATAATTGTCATCAAAAGTGGCTGATCATTCTGCATGACACCTAAGGGACACTTAGCCTTTAATGAAACAGAGGAATTATTTCTAGAGCCCAAAGAACACACAAGGCAGAAACAAGGAATACGATTGTTTCCTGCTCCATAAATGTCTTGAAAGCCTATAATCAGAGGGCAAAAACCACATTATATATAATTTAATCAGATCTCTAACTGAAGCAAACTGAAGCCTAGAAAATGCATGTGATTTTTTCCCAAGGTTATTAAATGTGCCAATGGCAGAGTCAGAGGCAGGGCCCTGGCTTCCCACCAGGGAACCGTTTAGAAGGAATTAATTGATGTCAGCTGAACAGAGAACAAGAACTGGGACAGCACCTTGGGGAGCTCAGGAATGCTTGGGAGCTGCCGACTAAGAACATAAAGAGAGGGATTGCAATGATGACTACCATTTATTGAGAAGCTATTATGTGCAAGGCACACTGCTTGACATTTTATAAAAGTCTCCCTTTGCTCACAATAGCTGTATAAGGTAGGTGTTTGTCATCTTATTATCCATATGAAGAAACAGAATCAGTGACGTTCATGAACTCACCAAGTCAAAGAATCAAGGTTCATAACTAAGCTACACTGAACCACATTTCATACACCTTTTAATTAACCAAATCAATTAACCAAAACTTCTCCAGGGAATACTGAACTTGAAGGATCTTTGGTTGATCTGAAAAAAGGGGTTCACCTATTGAAATAAATAGGACATAATTTCACATTTCCTGTTTGGACATGATTATGAAGGACTTTTCATGCAAGAATAAGGAGCGGGGACTTACCAGAGATTCATTGATTTTCTAAATTCATTAAAATTTGTTGAGTCACCAAGGAAACTCTGAAGGTCATTTCACTAACACTGAAAGATGAAGTCATGGAAATCAGCAGAAAACATTTCATTTGTTTTCTGCTGTCCCACCATGACACTTAATGACCCTGAGACATTTTATGGCAAGAAGTTTCAAAAGTTAGTTCAACTCCTCATAATGTTTTCCCTTTTGACATAGTGATGCTTTTGAATATGTACTTACGGTTGGCTACTCTTTGATTGATCACACATCTTTTCTGATTGGAGTACTCCTGCCATAGCAGATGTTCCCATTTTTAATTTAATTCCAGCCTATTGTCAAAATAAATCCCCAATTACCTTTCATTGATAAACAATTGATATTTATTAATTTGTGTTGAATAGATAGTTATTTGTTATTAGTTAGCATTATACCTCGCAATATGGATTAAAACTCAGCAGAAAGAAACAGGAAAATCCCTACAACTAGAACAGTAAGTGACATCATGATAGAGAAAAGATGGAAATCATTAAGGATTTCATTTGACTTGGATCCATAGTCAATCCACATGAAAACAACATTCAAATAATTAAGTGACACGTTGGCCTTTGGCAAGTCTACAGCATAAGATTTATTTGAAGTGTATAAGAGCAAAAAATGTCTCCTGAAGACAGGTGCACCTGCCACACCTTGGCATTTTAAATCACCTCACAGACATGTGAAAACTTGGCTATCCATAAGGAGGATTGGAGTAGTGTTGATAAGTTTGTTTACAGCATTTAGCAAAGAATATTGATAATAAAATAGACTACTAGAAGAATGATCACAACTGTTTTAGAAGAAATCTAACTGAAGTGTACCTTGAAAGTGAGAAGGACAAGAGTTCATCTCACATTCTTGTTTCCATTATCTGCAAAAGCCAATCCCTGGAGAAAATTACCATGCTTGGTAAGTTAGGGGATCAGCACAAAAGAAGGCTGTCACCTCGGTGGGATGACATGATGATGGTAATAATAATATCAAACATAACAATGATTAAGAAGCTGATACAGGACGTCACTGATTCCTTTTACTGTACTTGGATTCACAATGAGTCAGACCTGATTCAGTGACACCTAACAACAAAACCAAGCAGAACTGAAGTTCTGTGAAACACATAATCAGACAACTCCCTTCTCACTGATGGGTTATTCATTTGGTTTAGCATTGATCCAAATTCGCTAAAGATGTGGGTGCAATTACTAAGCAAGTTCTTTTATATTTTTAACATTTGTCCTCACTGTAGAGAAGACATCCATCCTGCGTTCTTTTTAATGCTCCTAAGGCAGTAATTAATACCTTCTTCCTCTACCGCGGAAAGTGTGGCTTAGTAGGCCTAGCCATTTGTACAAGGTCACTTACCTTATAAGTGACAGAGGCAATATTCAAATCATGTCTGGCAAATATTTATTGTCACACCAAAGATTTGCAAGTAATGCTGATAATGTCCATTTCCCAACAGCCTCTGTTTTGTATCCCTCTCTCATCTGTTCTGCAAGACTCAGCTATATAAAGTGAATCAGAGTCCCCCATCACTCCCACATCTTCAGGCTTCTATTGGGTTTTATCAACAAGACCTTCCATTAGAAGGGGGATGGGGCAGCTACATCAAGTAGAGGAGTTATCATCTAGCTCCCTGTTCAAGAATAGGAGTTTTCAGGGTGTTTCCTAACAAAGGTCACTGCATATCCTAAGGAAATCTGCCTGACACAGCACTCTGGGATGCTAGTAACTTCTTGTTGTTGTTAAAGCTAGAAGTGTAATAGCTCCTCTGCTGCTAATCCCGGGTTCCAACACTATTTGTGTTGTCTTTATGCCCTACCCACACCTCTGTAATTAGACCCTCCTGGAATTACCCTAATTTGAGTATGCCATCTGCTTCCTACAGAGACCTGAGTGACACAGGTGAATCTCAGTCTCTTACTTTTATACAAAAGTTGCATAAAATTACAATTATAAAATAAACATTTATCCAGAATTTAATGCTGTTGCTAAATCTGTATACTAAGAAGTGTGTCCAGGTTTAAAACTAGTTGTGGGCTTCAGAACTTATAACTACAAATGACTGCTATGCCAAGTCTGTGTTCTCCAGACAAGACGCATGTTTTATTTATGGAAAAAAATGCATTTCCTGTGGAAATTCAACACCAACTCCGTGAAGTTTATGCATAGAATGCTGTGTTAGGGTAGGGTGTAAAATTTTAGAGAAACGGCAGAGTTTGGGGATGCTGGAGGAAACACAAATTGAAGACTGTATATTTTGAGATGTCTGCGTCACGCTATAAAAAACAAATGTCTCCGTTTGAACTGTACCATGAAGTCAAGACATCATTTAAGCTTCTAAGAAATGTCTGTGATAATCACTCACTTTATAATAGTATCGATTTCTCAAACAAAAACAAACAAAAAATAACTCACTGGAAAGGTTTCCATTATAACCACAGACTCAGACACAGACACACACACTCACAACATACTATTTTCCCCACAACCAACTATTTTTTCCGAAAATCTGAGTGAATCTGAAAGAAAAAGAAGATTCTTGGATAAGCTTTTTTTTTAAAGTTATTTCTTCTTTATCATAAAATGCTTTTGGTTGAAAGTATGAAGTAAAAATTATGAGCACTAGTTAGAGGTATACCTATTAGTTGCAGGCAGTGCCAATTAAGCACACAGACACAAAGAAGGAATGAATGCTGGTAAAAATATAAAGATCACAATTCTACTTAATTCTGAGGAGGAAGTCTTTGGATCATACTAGTGAAGCTATAGATAGATTCAAGCAAAAATTCTTCAAATTTAGTCGGGATACTGTTTTCTTCAGGTTCACTAAAATGGGTAATCATGTCTTTGTGCTACTAAAAAATAATATACAAAGCTAAATACTGAGCTACTAAAATTAAATTAAAATTAAAACAAGCTAAATAAATGAAAGCAAAAGAAACACAAGAAATCCCAAGTGGTTTAAAAAATTACAATGAAATCCTAAGCACTGTTGGATCGGGAGACAAGCTTACCCAAGAAGCATGGAAAACAGCACTCGAGATACAAAGGAAAAAAGTGAGTTTATTTTCTACCTTAAGGTAGGGTGGAGCTCAGACCACTACCCAGCATAGCCAACTGTCACACAGAGCTAAGTTTTTACAGTTTCGGGTTACATAAGGGGAGTGAGTGCCCTTTCCCCACTGCCTACCAGAGTCCCATTGGAGGGACCGTGGCTATTCTCTATAGGCAAGCTGCTTTCCATGTCCTTCTCCGGTTGGCTGTCAGTGACTTGTTGAACTTTGAATGCCCCCTCCTGGTTCCTGGTTCCTGGTTCCAGGTGTTGCATTAGCTTCAGGGAAGTCACGGATTTTCTCTGAAATAGAAACTTAGTCCTACCCTGTGTTTCTGCTCTTTTGGATCCTGTCATGGTGTTTCTCAAGTTTATTGAGTAGGAAGAACATAGGCACTACAGCGCTTTTGAGTGAGCACACATTTGGTAATCCCAGCACTGTTGCTCGCTGCTCCATGGGAGAGGGAACTTGGCAATCCAGTACATAGTTAACGGTTTCAGAAATTCATAGGGACAGTTCTACCCTGTCCCATAGGGTCGCCCTGAGTCAGCATGGACTCCATGGCAGTGAGCTTGGTCGTTCCTTTGGTTTCATCATTCCAGCCTCTGTTTGTGATAACCCCTCCCTGCTTTCTATCCTTTGTAACTCACCAGGCCATTTTCCAAGGTCTATTGTGTCCTCTCTGAAAGGTGAAGTCAGTGGTTGTCAAACTTTAATGTTTCTTTCACACTTCCGGAGATTTATTATGCACTTCCATTCTCTAGGCTTCTCCTTAGTGCTTCTCTCTCAAGAAAGATCTGGAAACCTATCTTTTGAGGAATCCCCTTTGGGCCCATCTGTAGACAGCTGGAGTAACAGGACAAATGAAACAGAGTTAGCCTTGTCTAGGCTTCTGCATGTCTGCAGATCACAGGCGAGTCACTGTTGAAAGGCTTGACTCAGGTAGTACCCTCTGTTACCATTTTTTAAATTCTGAATCCTCTTTATTAAAATCAAAATAATGAAGTACATCCATATAAAATAAGAAAAACAAAGCCCCCAGCTGTCATGTATTCAGAGTCACAGAAATCCTATAGGACAGAATAGACAGGCTTATAGATTTTCCACAGTTAAATCTTTATAGAGGCAGATGGTCACATCTTTCTCCCATGAAACGACTGGTGTAACATTAGTTGGCAATTGTGCACTTGAACAACTGCACCACAGATTCCATCTATCTATCTATCTATCTATCTATCTATCTATCTATCTATCTATCTATCTATTTATCTATCCATCCATATGAAACCTCAAACCTAACTCTTTGTCATCAAACTAGTCTGGACTCATATCTGCCCTACTATTCTGAAATGAAAAGATAGGTGCTGAAAGTAACTTACTGACCTGGAGGGATCTTAAAATAATATTATGAAATAAAAGAAGGCAGTCTATTAAAACTGTGTACGATATGATTTCAAATGTATGATATTTTGAAAAAGGCAAAGCTATAGAGATGTGGGGTCAGGAGGAAGGGAGAAGACTAGTTAAGTGGAACACCATTATTTTACTTCTGTGATTTATGTATTTTGTATGCCATGGTACTGTGGTCTTCTCTTTTAAGACTTAATGAAAGTTCTCCTCAAATTATATTTGATATGGGTTTGCTTTTATACACTAAAACTGTACATAGCAATTAGTAATAATAAATTAGTTAATATTATTGTTATGGAAAGAGGCTAAAATCTCCAAGGCTTCCTATATGCCTGTTCTTGACCCACTTGGGGAAAAAAAATTCTGGCAAGGGACAAAATTCAGACCCCTGCAAATGGCACTAATTTACTTAAAAAGAGCCAGGCAAAATGCCCAACTAGACCTTATATTTAGCTGATGGATGCCATCTGACCAGCAGCTGCCTTGTCGATAGGTCTGCTATTGGTAGGACTTCTGTAATGTACCTCCTCTTTTCAGGCACGTGCACCCCACACCTCAGCACACAAAACTCCATGCTGTCCTATTGTCTTAGACCCTAACCTCTTCAGTCAATGTTACTGGTGGTGTGAACCTCCTGCCTCTCTCTATCCAGTCTTTTCCCTAGTCCCTGACTCTTAAAAGATAAGGAAGCAAATCTTTCTACCTCTACCTTCTTTTGTGCTGAAGAGGAGTGGGTCTCCATCTCTGCTTTGTGCTACAGTTTCTACCAGATCGCTGCCTCATCACCTCTTCTCCCTTTGCTGGCCTCTGTCTGGTTAACCTCCCACCCCCAAATAAAACAAAACAAAACAACAATCATTACTGGCACCTAGTCAATTTTGCCTTATAGTGACCCTAGGAGAGGATTGTTCTTGTGGTTTTCAGAGTCTTTAACTCTTTATGAAAATAGGGCTACCTAAAGAGTAGCATTAAAAAAAAAAAAGCCCTTATGCTACAGTAATGAAGCACACAGCTACTAGTTGAAAAGTTACCAGTTCAAACCCACCAGCTACTCTTTGGGAGAATGATGTAAGAGTCTGCTTCTGAAAAGACAGCCCGAGGAACCCTACAGGCAGCACTGCTTTGTCCTGTAGGCTTGGTATGCGTTGGAATCAGCTTGAGGATGCCAGTTGTGGAGGTTTGGAATTTGCATAATATCAAAGAGAAGAACTTACTGAAGAGTATTATTGTGACTGTACAGAGAATGGACACAACCTTGATAGAGCTCCTCCTGCTTTTCATCCCATGAAGCTTATGAAAGACTGTTCTGTTCTATTCCATATCCCCACGGACAACTGATCACTTGACCCCTGTGTCCCTTGAATTCACTGTTTCATCTGAAAAAGTGATTTGTGATTAGTCCTTAAGGCTTCATCTGACAATGTTCTCACAGACTTTATTAAATTTCTTCATCAGTAGCTCAATAAGCTGCCCAAGATGACTATTCAGATAGGCTCAGCTGACAAAAATATAACTATCACAGCGTCTAGCATAAAACTATTCATGTTTGTTTCTTCATTACTGGTTTGCCAGAATCATTGTGCCATCATGGATTATGCCATTAAGTTTATCAATTTCTTTAACCTAAAAAAAGCAAATAATTTAATAAGAAACATACAAAGGGAAAGGGACATTATAAAGAAGACAAATGACCTAGACTTCTCTAGGTCTCCAGTCCCTTAGAGACACAAAAATGTTTTTTACGCACATAAAATATACATGAACCTAGAAAGAACTAGCTCTTGAAATTCAGCCTGCACAGGATTCTAGTAGTGAGCCAGAATCTCACAATGGATTTTGTGATTCTCTGCTCCCTTCCTTGAAAGAGTCATTGTATGACTCTTCTTACAAATTGAATTTAAAAGTGAAAGAAGGAGAGAACAAGTGAGACGTTTGCCCTACCTTTTGGCTTAATAAAGTGGACTTAATTCCCTGCTCTAAGCATTAAGGCCATGCCTATCCCAAACTAGGCAAGAGTGGTGAGATTTCATCTTACATACTCTGCCACGTTGTCCAGTCCCTGGAGAAGGACATTAATGCTTGGTAAAATAGCAGAGGGGTGAAAAAGGGAAAGACCCATCAGAAGATGGCTTGGCAAGTGGCTGCTACAATGAGCTCAAGCAAAGACCCAATTAGGAGGATAGCTCTGGATTGTCAGTGTTTCCTTCTGCGGTACACAGGGTCACACGGGTCGGAAAGGACTGAATAGAACCTCACAGCAACAACAAAATCCCAGACTCCAATGATTTTCCATAAATAGGGCTTTTATTTGCTTCCCACCTTCCTACTGAGCGGAGCCTTGGTGATGCAGTGTACTAGACTTTGGACTCGAAACACCATGTTCCAAAGCACGATCCACCGCAGTGTGAAGCCACCAGCATCTCAGCTGGAGGAAGATGGGGCTTCCACGTCGTCAAGATTCACAGCCCCGCAAACTTTCAGGCAGTGTCTCATCCTGCGGGGTGTCTTCGAGTTGGAATCGGCAGGATGGCAGTGCATTTGTTTTCCTTCCCTTCCCTTCCTCAGGTGACTGTGCTGGGGTTGTACCATTGCCCTGGATTGTGCAGAGGCCCCCCGAGACACACGATCATCCTCCCCTCACATCCAGACTACCAATACCCGTGCAGCCGGTCATGAGTCAAATGTGTGGTCTCTGGGCTTGTGTTTCACCTGGAACCAAACCAGAAGCCAATCTCACTGCCTTTGAGTCAAGGCAGACTCTGAGAGGAGACACCCTAGGACCGAGTAGAACTGCGGATGGATGTAAATCATTTGGAGGGCAGATATTCTTATTTTACTCCCTCTCAGAGTCTGGTGGTTCCGAAGTGCTCAGTTCGTGGTTCCCAGCTCGACTTCTACAACAGCCGGCTCAGAATGCAACGCGACTGGAGCCCCCTGAAGCGCAAGTTAGAGTGAAGAGTTTGGCAAATCGTGTATTCCTGCCTGTAGGCCTGGTTGGAGTGGAGCAAAGGCCCGGATATACTTTCATGCGGACTCAGATATAACTTGTCCATTTCAGTTTTAATTTTTCATTTTCTGACCTGGAAATAAAGCAATTTACAAGGAAGGAGAAAAGGGCGGGCGAGAGGAAGGAGGAAGAAAGGAGCACACCTCGCCCTATTTCCTAGACTGTGCCTCTGGGCTAGTTCTCTGTCGGACGAATTTGCCGCCACGGCGTGCCCGCTTCAAATAAGACTGATTAGAATAAAATGACTCAGTCTCCTGACCCATAGCAAATTTCATGAGCTGCAGTTTGTCTACTAGTTGAGCTGTGAGTACAATCTGATTGGCTATAATTTAGGTTTATAGTCCCTATTTTTTTCTCCAACCCTGTCAACTTCAGTGATCTTGAAATAAAGAATGAGAGAAAGGAGAGAATATCTAGTATATGAAAAGATGAGATGAAAAAAGAAAAACAATAATTATTTAAAATATTTTTTCCCTTAAAAGCTTGATTGATAAGGTGACTGGAGCACACGAGGCAGAGAGTCATGATCTTAACTTTTGTTGATGCCATTCCGAACTTTTCAGATGCTTTCAGTGAGAGGAACTTTGGCTTTTCCTTCTGTATGTCTTGCTTCCTTCTCTCTCCTGGTTTTCATCTTAATTCAGGAGTGATGTGCTAACTCTGAAAATGCTGATGTTCCAAACTATTTAAAAAAATTATTCAGTCTACTGTACAGTTAGAAAGTAATATTTTTCTCTCCAGACTTTTCCAGGCTCTCTTCCCTCCAAGGTTAGTCCTTGTGATGCCAAAGTTGCCTCATTCCCAAGTATCCATCAAAGGCACATCAGCAGGAAAAGAGTGGAGAACGCCCCTGACCATCCAATGTTCTGGAATGCTAGACCAAATATTTTTAATATCCAGAAAAGTAAAGAGTAATATCAGATAATAATGGCATGCATATTTTAAAATTATCTTCTTCACCTAGAACAACCTCACAGGTCAGCTTAGGTTTGAGAACAGCTCTTCATCTATTTTCACAGTAAAATGAGGGTTGAAAGGGCAGGATGGAGACAACATGTTAGTTGGGAGTTAACTTCTTCCTTATGTATTGATATGACTAACAATTATCCTATGCATGTTTGCCAATTACATGGTCTGACGTTCTCTCAAAAGCACAGAGCCATTCTCCCGCCCCTCCCCTTTTTCTCCCCAGAGCTCAATTCCTGGCCATCTGTGACCACAGAACATACCTGCGTGCAATGGGGAAAGAGCAGGTGTCTGTGGGTACCAACTGCATGCTTGGTCTTATGACTGTGCTCTTCAGTACAGGAATCTGCCTTGGAAGCAGTGCAGGCACCATGTTCCTTATAAATAAATATGGCTACGTACATGTTGTCAGGAAGAGAAGGGCAGCCTGTTGGATAAACATGGAGGTCAGCACAAAGAGGAAGACTTTGATTGACACAGTCACTGCAAGCATGAGGTCACATATTTGTGAGGATGATGCAGGCGAGACAGCATTTCATTTTGTTGTGTAAGGGGACTTCCAAAGTTCTGGGATGGGGTGACATTGCAAGCTCAGAAGGGTTTTAAATGACTTCTTTGAAGGATGGTTATACTATGAGTTGGGATGGTCTTGGCAGCACCCCTATGAACAGCCACAGATGTCAAGTGATCAAGAGATAGAAAGACCTTCCTTATTTCAGTTCAAGGTATCCAAGGCATTTCTTCTGAAAACCGAACAAGTTTGACAGAGCCACTTTAGTTTTGTTTTACTGTCCAGAAAGACCTACCTAGTAGATGCTCAACTAATATCTGTGCAGAGGTGAGTGACTGATTGGAAATGGTGCTTTATAGATCTTACAGCACTGAGATGGTGCCCCCTCAGCATGCACACCACTCACAGCTACAGAGAGTTAACATACACTCTGGAATGTTTGTTCCAAGACTTATGAAACTACCTCTCTTTAGTAAAAGAAATATTTGAAATTGCCTGGACAACAGATTCAAGAATGTCACATTTGCCCACTATTTCTCCCTAAAATGAAAGATAGTCCGACCTATAGGAATTAGATATCATCTTCTGACAAAGCTAGGTTTGGATATTAGCTCGACAAGTTGTGTGCTAACTCGGTCAAATTACTTTGCATCTCTAAGGCTTAGTTTCCCTGGCAAGAAAATGAGAATAATAAAATCCACCTTTCAAGAATTTTAGGAGGATTAAATAAAATGAGGTATCTAAAACTCTTGGTAGCTAGTAGGATCTTAATAAGTGAGCACGGTTATGATAAAAAACTTACGTGAAGAACACTTGGCACTTTTTTTGGGCAGAAATCCCTTTTCTCTAATTCTCTTCTTCTTGCACATTGCTTAAGGCCACTCTTAAAAAAGAAAATTTTATTGAACTACCAATGCCTATTCTAAAATATATAATCACAAGAGAGCCTAAAAGGAGAACCAACCATTCTTTCTGTGTTTTCGGGATTGCCGTAGAGTCTCATTAATTTGATACTTGAGAGAACACTGAAAATTGATTCCAACCACAAGTCATTTAACTTTTTTTATTATGAAAAGTTTCAGACCTTCCACAAGTAGATAATGAACCCACACGTATCCATCAGCCATTTTCAGGTAGTATAAAAACCCAAATCCTGAGAGTTTTTCTTTTAGAAAATTTACTTACAGAGGACCTGACACTGTCATAGGATCATAAATGTTCATATTTCCTCAAAATTATAAAGAGGATGCCTTTCTATATGCCTAAAAACTAGCTGAGAATACTAAGATTCCTAGAGATTGCGCTACGTCATGTTTCAAAAAGGAAGAAGAGTAAGCCCTCGAGACTAGATCTTGTGTTCATGCCGCAGCGCTTCTCCTTTATGAGGATTAGAAATGAACAGAGGTCAGATGAAGTCCTCCAAGGAAAAGAAATGTGTTGGGCTGCTAAGTCCTTTCTTTTTTTAAATTTTTTTAGGCATCACTGCCCTCTGGTGGTGGGAATAGGAGGCCCAGCCTTTATTCCTGTGAGCTGGAATTGAGCCTCCATCCCAGTGGGCCGCAGTCCCTTGCACAACCATTACGCCACCGGGGCTCAGCCCACTAAGTCCTCTCTTATCTCCACTTTATGGCAGTTATTCAAGTTAGTTATGCACATCTCCTGGCCCCCTGGGTGACACAAATAGTTAAGCACTCCAATATTAGCTTCAAAGTAGGCAGTTCAAGCCCATTTAGATGTGCCTTGGGAAGCAGACATCGTGGTGTGCTCCTCAAAAGGCAAGTCTCAAAAACACTTTCGCTTTGCCTCTCTGCACACATGGGGTCTCCATGAACCAGAAACAGCATAACGTCAAACAACAATGACATTCATGTCTATAAGAGTTGTTTTCTAGAATACCTTACTTTAGATATTTCTCTTAGATTCCAAAGAAGGCAGTTTTCAGATTGCCTGCATGCAAACAGGCTCTCACTGCCTGTTTGACAAGGAGGAACACAGGTGGTGTGGGAGGCTGGCGACAGAAGTGGGTGCTACCTGCAAGATCAGCAGTGGACCCCACTGGCCGTGCTGCAGGAGAAGGGTGAAGCTCTCCCTCTAGTGATGCTCTACAGTCTCAGAAGCTCAAAGGGGCTCTCTGTTCTGTCCTATGGGGTCTTTATGAGTTTTAATAACTAAATAAGAGGGGAATAGGTAACAACGATTATCCAGAAACCAATGATAATTTGAGACAGCTTTTTTCTGCTCCCTGAATGAAGCTTTATTTGCTATCAGAATAAAGGTTTACTTTTTCTCTACTTTCTATATTTTCCAATGCAGTATGCAGGTTTGGTAGGAAGGATCATATTGTTTTCAAAAACCCAATAGAATTTGGGGGTTTGAAAAAACTGAATACCAGAGGGTGCTGAAGAGTTGGGTTTTTTTTGTTTTGTTTTGTTTTTGCCTCTTGGCTTCTCATCACCAGTTTTCTATGGCAATGGGATCCATGGGCAATTGGACTTAGACATATTTAGTACCGATGTAGGTAATCCTATACTCAAGGGTTAGGTGGCCATGATTTCATGCTGGGGTACTAATTGTAAAGCCTGCAGTTCCAAATAACCCATCTCTCCCAGGCAGACAGACAAGACTTTCTATTCTCAGGAAGATTTACAGCCTTGGAAATGCAAAGGGACAGTCCTCTACCCGTCCTATGGGGTCACTAAGAGGTGGCATTGCTTGAAGGAAGATGGGCTCATGGCTCTCTTGGAGGTTTGTGTATACCTGGATCCAGAGGCCACATTAAAAGGACTGCAGTAGGACCCTTCTCTTGTCGTTGCTGACTTGACGGTTGGTCAATCTCATTGATTGGAAGGAAGTCAACTGTTAAAAATAGAATCAATGGTGTTACCACCAGCTCTCTAGCCACTTACAGGCACTCATAAATACTGTGACTACCCACAGGCTGTGCTTCTAGGCTTTTGAAAAAGCTGTACTTTAAATTTGTTGCTTCTAGCTATAGCAGCAGAGGAGAAGACGTGAAGAATTGAAAAGAGCTCAAAGAGGCGTCAGTTTCTCAAGAAAGAAGCTAGCAATAAAATGTCAACTGCTATGCATTAAACCTGTTTGGGACCAACTTTGCATTCCTGGACCCACCCATTCTTGAAACTCTAAAAACAGATTTCCCTTTGCTCATGAGATCAAATTTGTCTGTGTACATGAGTATAACTTAATAGAAGTTTTCCCTGGATGTTTAACATCCTGTGGATTAAAAAGTAATAAACTCTGACCTCAGAAATCAGTGGCTTAAACATAAGAAATCATAGAATGAGAATTAGCAACTTTTTATGAGCTAAGAAATTTGTTAAACATTGAGGTTATGTGAATTAGTCTTAGTATATACTCATATAAACATTTCTATGTATGTTTTATATATGCATTCACATATGACTGCACATATGCACACTCACACACATATATAAATCAATATATAAATCAGCATTAATTGTAGCTGCATTTTACAAAATAAAGGAGGTTCTGATGGCTCAGCGGTTATGCCCTTGAACGCTAACTGCAAGGTCAGTGGTTTGAACCAGTGAATAGGTTTGCAAGGAGAACATAATGGCAGTCTGCTTTCTGAAAGGTTGTCATCTATGAGGAAGTTCAACTGTATCTTACAGGCTTTAAAAATGTTGGGGGCTGAGCCCCGGTGGCGTAGTGGTTGTGCGCGGGACTGCGGCCCACTGGGACGGAGGTTCAAGTCCAGCAGTGGGGCTGGACCTCCTACTCCCACTGCCGGAGAGCAGTGATGCCCCCCCCCCCAAAAAAAAAAAGAGTTGGAATAAACACAATGATAATGGAGTAGATAAATTATATTTTTAAAATTATTTTGTCGCTAAAAGTAGAAATCAATCTTTGGTTTTGTGACTTTATTAAGAATAGGAGGTTAAAGATAATTTTAATGATAGATATTTTCTAAAATGTATCAACCATTTTAGTAAACACTATTAATGTCTTAAAGAATATCTTAGGACCATCTTCATTTACTTGAGATAAATCAAAATGAAAAAAAAGAGAAGTGTATATACACAAATGTATGTGAAGGAGATTTTTTACCTGCCACTAAGTACATATCTCAATTTTGACTTGGTGGTTATGTTGCATTTCAGTGTGTGTGATATACTAGGATTTACATACCCAATCCTCATGAGTATGTATTTAGACTTTTCCTATATTGTTGTATGCAGATACCATGATGCCCTGAACTAATATGCACTTTCACATTTTAAAATAGTAATTAGAAGTTAATAGTAATAGTAATTTAGAAGTTAAAAATATGAATTAAAAAAATAAAACAGCTTCCATCATGTTGATTCTCACTCAAAAGGGACATGGAGGACCCAGTAGACCTGTCCCCTGTGAGATTCTGAGATGCTTTATGGGAGTAGAAAGTCCTATATCTCTCCCAAGCGATAAATAGGTTTCAATAATAGATCTACAGTGCCAGATTATCTTCCAGCATAATTGTACCAATTCCCTACCCTTGCAGAGCGCACGAATGTAACAAAGCAGTCTAAGTATAAAAATGCATCCCTGTCTATGATTGAACGATTGAGTTGTGGGATGTGTAGATTATGTGCCAATAAAACTGGTGACAAAATAAAAAAAACAATGTTTCCATGCACTTGGTCAATCTTTAATTTATTTATTTGATGAGTGAGAAATCATACTGTAGGAATATAAAGGCAAAATAGAAACTCGCTGTCTTTGAGTCGATTTGAGTGCCGAGGAGCCCAAAGGACAAGCTGGAGCTTCCCCAGAGGGTTTCCAAAGCCATCAATCTTTATGAAAACAGACTTCCCATCTTTCTTATGTAAACTGAAGTGGTTGGTGAGATAGAACCCTTTAGTTGGCAGGCAGGCATTGGAACCACTGTGCTGTCAGGACTGTTAAGACGACACCATTTTCTATCATGTTAGTATCTCTCCACTTGAGTTACTCTTTATGATTTTTTTTTTACATTTTTCTCTCTACTACTATGACAAGATAGGGCTTTTCTTGAGTAAAAGGGGAATTCCAGCATATTTAATTGAACACAAGAGGAATTTCTACATGAGTCAAGATGTAGTTGTGCAATCAGAACAAGGGGACACTACAACTTTGTTTGAAAGTGAGACCAGTATGCAATGCATCCCCTCACCAAACCTATTCAATCCGCTGAGCAAATCATCCAAGAAGTTGCACTGTAAGAAGAATAATGAGGCATTGGGTCCGGATAGAACTATCAGAACTGATCAAAGCTTCTTTAAAAAAAGGTTCCTGGACAATCCATACTAGTTACATCTGTTATTTTCCAACCTTTAGGAGTTGTATAACTTTCATAGGAAATGAATGTTGTATAAACACTTGAACAATTCATTCATCCTTCATGAGACATCCTGGACCAATGGCTACTGACTCAATGTTATTTCATAATGACCTGTAAGCAGGCTAGTCCTGTTCTCTAGAGCTGCTGAGGCTGTAAATATTTATGGAAAAGAAATAGCCTCATTTTTCTCCTGCAGCACAGCTAGTGGATTCGCGTGGCTGTCCTGAAGGTTAGCAGATCAAAGCCTGACCCATTATGTAACCAGGGCTCGTTAATTGTCTTACCAAGTCACCCAATTGTTTTAAAATTATTATGAAATCAATTTCTAACATTCCCACTTTTGAATTTCATTTAAAATTTTTCTTCCGTTTTTTGGAGTCAACTTTACTATTTTAATTTTCTTAGAAAAATAACTCACATTTTTAGCATTAATTTAATAATCTTTGACTGTTCTATTTATTAAATATATGCTTTCTTTTAAAATTATAAGTATGTGCATAGTTTGCTTTAAATATGTTCATTAGTGTATCTGCTAAACGTCTATGTATTTTTTCATGTAAAGAACGACTGTGATTAACTTAACAACTTCAATTTCAATTTTTTAATTTCCTCACTTCTACTCTCATTTTTAACTATTTTGTTTTGCTTCCATAGTACTAAATTACTGCTTCTTTTTATAACCTCTTGAGTTGATTGGTGAATTCATATATAGTTTTGTATCATAAAGATGTACTTCTATGATACATTATAGTTTACTTTATCAGCTTTAAAACCGTCAAGTAAATTTTGATTCATAGCATCCCTCTATACAATTTTTGAAAGTGTAAATATTTACCACAACAAGCACTCTCATTTTTTGTTGCACAACCGTTGGTGTATTTGAACTGCAGTCAAAAGCCCAACCCACAGTTCCAGTAGGACTTAGGGTATATTTGACAGATGAGAATATATTTAAAATGTTTTATTATTTCATCTTTGAAACATAAGTACACTGAAGAAATCATCATTAAAATTAAGATAATGAACATATCCACCACTCTAAAAGTTTGGGGATAAAATCAAGAATTTTATGCACAAAGAAAAGAAAAACTCATTAAGGAAAAAAAAAATGAAAAGGCCCCATTAGACAATAGAAGAGATTCTAATGACTGTCCTTGAATGTAGAGTAACTAAAGACAATAAAGGAAATGATGAAGTAAAAGACCCAAAGAGAAATTTTCAGAGGGCTGTTTAAGAAGACAAAGTAAAATATTATCATGAGATGTGCACAGGGATAGAATTAGGAAGCCAAAAAGAAATAACATGCTACAATTAATGTATGCATGGACCATGATGGGAGTTGTATGAGCCCCCAATAAAATGATTCTTAAAAAAAAAGAGAGAGGAGGAGAGAGGAGCTTATACCAGGGGTTCAATGGAAAATATTTGGAAATGAATAAGGCAATATGTGTACAAATATACTTGATACAAAAGATGCATTGAATGTTATAAGAGCTGTAAGAGCCCCTATTTTTTTTCCTATTGGGGAAAAAAAGATGGCAGAAAGAATAAGTGAGAAGTCAGAAATATTCAAAGGAAGAAATAACTGAGCCTTGAAGAATGAGCAAAATTTATAGTGAAGTTTTAAACTAATGCTTTTTGATTAAAGACAAGTCCCTCAAACTCTTAAAAAAAAGAAACAACATGCTCAGCATATCTGAAGTCCAAATAAATGAAGAAAAATATAGGCTCCAAGTTACAATATTGAGGAATTCTATGGGGAAAATATTGAAATGATACAGGAAGTATCAAAAGAAAATACAAACAACGCTCACAGTACCAAATTAAGTGGTTGATTTTGAACCCTCTTAAGGGGTTGGATGCCGTCAAGAACCCATGGAGTTGAAGGAGAAATCCAAATTGCAGGAAATATATGAATGAGAAAACAAGACTATGGAAGCTGAAGAATGACAATTGAAATGCTTTAATGAACTGATTAATTGCTGGAAGTACTTACCTACAAGTATGTCAAGAAATTTGGGCAGCTGATGGGAAATTTTCCATATTTTTACCCATTCTAAAGAAATGTGACTCTCAGCCGCCAAATTTGGAAAGAATTGACAATATCACAATTTATTACATGAAAGTAAAATTTTGTTGACTGGGAACTGCCAGAAATTCAAGCAGGATTTAGAACAGTATGTTTGTGTCATGTGGTGTATATACGTGTGGTAGTTATATGATCTGGTGTCAAGTTGGGCCTTGAGAGAACTAAGAGTGAAGGGGTGGGGTCTAGTCTGTCAAACAAATCTTAGGCAAAGAGGCCTATGTGTGTGCATGGCCTTCTCTTGAGAATTCTGACAACTCCTGTATTTTCCTCCTTGGGAGCAGGAAACGCTTTTCTCTCCCTGTT
Organism: Nesogale talazaci; assembly: GCA_004026705.1. Classification (NCBI taxonomy): domain Eukaryota; kingdom Metazoa; phylum Chordata; class Mammalia; order Afrosoricida; family Tenrecidae; genus Nesogale; species Nesogale talazaci. Next base: position 139,231 of record PVJH01002303.1, read on the forward strand.
CACTCCCTGGAAGATGCTCTACTGACAAGGTTGTCTTCCTATGAGACATCCCTGAGGAGAAGCCACATGGACCCACTCTGATACAATTTGACCTCTGGGAACGGGCTAAGCCATGTGGAGACCCCTGACATTGCTGAGATGCTTACAACACGACTGGATCCAGAAGACTTCCAACCCACTGGCCTGTCATCATCCTGCATTCAGTGTCATTGCATGTGTTTCATGAGGCTGAAGAGAACCTTATAGCGTGATATCGGACATTTGGGGTAATATCAGACTTATGGATTTTATCTGGACCCCACTAGGAAGTTTTCTCAATATTGAGTTACTATTGCATAAAAACCTTTTTCATATACACATAAGAGTGTCTGTTTGTCTAGTCTGCCCATATTTTGCAAATGTCAGTTGTTTCTTGGCTTAAAGCAGAGAACACCGGTGTGTTAGTCCGGGTAGACTAGAGGAACAAATTTATAGACACGTATATGGATATAGGGGAAAAGGTTTATATATAAGAGGAAGAGGAAATTGAGAAAACATCCCAGTCCAGTTCAAAATCACAAGTCCGATATTAACTCATATGACCAAAATCAGTCTATAAAGTCTCTTTCCGACTGACGAAGTCACAGGTCAATGGATACAGAATCCCGGCATTGGCAGAGGTCTCTACATGGCTCCCTGCTTCTAGGGCTCCGAGTCCATCAACAGCATCCCGTAGTAGCAGAAGCAACCCATCGCTGGCAGAGGTCTCCAGATGGCTGCCCCAGCTTCAGAGGTCTGTCTCCATCAGGGCAATGGCATGTGGTCTCTCCGCTGGCTCCTCCAGCTTCTTGGACGCTGCTTTCTTGTCTTGTCTGTGATTCATTGTCTCTGAGAATAACCACCCAAAACTGGGGAGATAGCTTTTCATCTTCACAAGGGAAATATTGCGAGATTTCCCAGACGTATCGGGAGAAAGCCATGCCCACACAGAGGCCTCATTGCTACTCAATGGCTATCTCCAGATTAACAGGCTAGACTCAACACCTGCATCTCAACCATGACATTAACATAAGCACATGACTACCAAAACCGGAAAAGTGCTTATTGGAGTTGCATTGACTATACAAAACCCTCACCTTTGTGGATCACAACACTCTAGTGTTAACATTGAGAAGAATGAGAAATACAAAACACACTATTGTGCCCATATGAAACCTGTATATGGAAGAAAAGATATAGGTGTGCACCAGGGTTATATCTTTCCTTCAAACTTTTTCAAAAATATTTCATGCCATGTACTTTGGACATGTTATCAGGGGAGACCAATCCTGGAAATGGACATCATGTTAGGTAGAACAGTCTAGAGAAGAAAAAGATGCAGGGATATTGTGGATGCAACAGTGTGCTCTGCTCAGACCTAACAATTGAGAGGATACTGCAGGTTGGGAAGGCGCCCCCTTCTGTTGCATACTGGCTTGCTATGAACAGCACAAACTTGGAGAGAGTGAACAAGAAAAACAGAACCATTAAACAAGTATATATTTAAACTTTGAAGGACCTTACGAAGTGGTTTACAAAGTAATTGAATTATTTAAGTTCCCACAATCTGTATATTATTGCTGTAGGTACTCCACATAATCAGTACTTTATATAGTCTGATTTTTAACTTTCTGTATATTGTCCCAGGTATGTTGTGGTATCTTATGATGGTTTTAATTCACAGCCAAGTCTTCCTCTTCCAATACATCCTAAATACTTTGTGCTGTTTTTTTGAAATAATGATTATTATATGGAGCTTGATCTTTCTGTCTATCAACCACCTGTTAGTTTGTCACACTGTGTTAACTTGAGCATTGGTCTAATACTATTGTTTTAAGAATTAGCATCATCACTTCTTGTAGGCAGGTTTCAATGGAGCATTCAGACTAAAATAGACTGGAAAGAAAGTATTGATGATCTACTTCTGAACGCGAGCCAATAAAACCCTTACAAGTTACATATGATGATTGCCCAATATGGGGCTAGAGGATGAGCCATTGTCGATTAGAAGGCACTGCATAATAACTCTAAGACACGACTTGAAGAGTTTTGTTGGCACTTCATCCAAGTATTATGCAGTTCAATAGTTAAATCATATTAAGAAGAATTGTACATTTATTATCACAATACATTTTAGTGCTCTTTCATCTTTTTGTTTTCGTTCTTAATGTGATCATAATAATGACTATTTCAATTGTAGCAAAAATCTACACAACAAAATATTCTCCAATTCAACAATTTGTACATGTAAAACTCAGAGTCAATGTCTATCCTTTTTGTGTTGTACAACTGTTATATGTAACTTGCCAAATTACTTATTCACCATAAACATAAATTCAATGCCCTATATATAAGACCTCTGCTGCCTTAAACCATGATGACCATTGGTCAACTTTGTTTTCTTTTTTCTTTTTTTAGAAGTTCCCTTGATATATAATCCACATGTTATACACGTATTTTATGTTGTTAAATTACTTTAAAAAGGATTAGGATATATAGCAGCACCATCAGTTCTCATGCTCTCTTCCCCTTCCCACATTCATTGTTTGGACCCCAATTCCATTTATCCTCCTTCTCACCCCCAACCCCTGTCCTTGACAAACCTGCCATCAGTTACTGTCTCAAGGCAGTCCTTCCCTCTGTGCTTCCTAAACTGGGAAACCTAACATAAACTATTAAAAAATGAAACAGAATGAAGACAAAGGAAAAAATAACATAAGGCCAAATAAAATTAAAAAGTAATAAAGAAAAGGCCACCAACAATATGAAATAAAAAGTCAGAGCATAAATGTCTGTCATGGAACAATTAAGAAATATTGAAGTGTACAAGTTTGGGTTGGGTCAAGAGAGAGGTCAACTGATCACATATCATATCCACCTTGACTCAATCCACCATAATCAAAATTTACAATAATCTCTGTCTGGGAGTCAAGGTGTCTGAATCCCTCAACAGTGACCAGAGGGCATCTGTCAGAGGATTAATCTGACTGGATTCTGTGGCGATGGGTTTTAGGCTCACACTCTCTTCCGCAGCATTCTACAAAATGAATGCTCACAACTTAAGCTAAAAATTCCCCTTCATCATATCTACATTTTGTTATCATTTCAGGATCACACAGGCTGGATTTTTGTTTGCCTGTTTGAATGTTTGAATGTGCTGTTAATTCATGCCTCACTCAGAGGGCTGCTTATTTGCATACAAGCCTTTAAGCCTCCAGACATCATTCCAATTGATAGCTGGGCACCATCTGCCTTCTTCACCACACTTACTGTAGCACCCTCATCTTTCAGTGATCTCTTCAGGAAGGCATGGATTGATCAGGGCCATGTTATAATATCTAACTGCCCTTGGATTGGGGCTAGAATTAACTGAGATCCCAGAATCTATCCACTTAACCACAGGTTATGAACAAGTCTGGTTTGCTTTAGCAATCATAGTGTGACAAGAACAAAAGCAAAGCCAGCATGAACAAGAACCCCCCAAAATTAAAAATCCATAAGCAAGCAAACAAGCAAACAGATAAAAATCATTACATTGTCAATCATGCCCCTGGGATAGAAAGCAATTACATGAATAACATCAATAATTTATAATTCATCCAATGGCATAGAATTTAAGGCTCTGCTGACATTGGGGGGGGGGAGATTATATGGGTCTAGTGCAACTTTGAGCTGCAATCCAGGAGTTGTTGCTCTCTACAGATTGATTTCTTAATTGATTGTGCTCTGTTTACAGTGGGCTTGGGGTGTTGGTGTTTGGGCAATATTTTCATTAGAATCATTTATCAGTATATTTATTTAAATTTATTTATTTAGATTTTTCACTGAAAAACATATTATTTGTTTATATATTAGAGTTTGTTTATTTGTTTATATATTATAGAGTTGAGATATAGAGTTATATATTTTAGAGTTTACATATAACCTTACTTAATCACTGCATCAATTGTAATAATTTTCTTATGTCATATAACTATAAAATTATGCTTAAATTAAAATATTTTTCTTTTTGAGAGATAATATGATGTATTTACTTAGTGTTCTGGTTTTCACCCCTTTTACATTTCCATTTTTTCTTGTTTTCCCACCGCCCCTTCTTATTGTTTGTGTGTTTGCTTGTTTTTTCTTAAACATTTCCTAGAAGATACTTCCATGCTGTGTCCATAATGAGTTTTATTTTGTGTAGCATATGGTTTATAATAACAGGAGTCCTGGTGATCACATTGATAGTCTGCTAAGTACAAAGTCAGTTGTTCAAAACCAACATGTGCCCAGTGGGATGTAGGAGAGATTTCTACTTCCATAAAGAGTTACAGTTGCAGAAATGCACAGAGACAGTTCTACACTGTTCTGCACGGTCCCTGAGGGTCAGAATTGACTTGGTACAATGCACTTGGTTTTGTGGTGAGTTTATGTTTTATAATAATAAGATACCTGTGGTCCATTTAACGTTTGTTAAACAAAAAATGACTTTTCTTGAAAACTCAGAAACATTTCTTTATTTGCTTGTTCATTTATTTATGTCATTTATATGCACCTGGCCTTTTATTTTTCCGTTGAGAGTGTTCTTCTTTAAATAAATAGCAGATGGCTGAGCTTATCTTGTATCCTTTTAGGAAGGTGAGTCCTCGAGGGTAAATAAAAAAGGACTGTTATTAGGATTCAAATTTAAAAGTCCACCTGTGTATTTAAACACGTCTCCATGATCACTGGTTGCTAGCATTCCCATGGCACAGGAAGTGCTCTCCATCTCTCACTGCTCTTGGTCTCACCGAGATGCCTTCAAATAGAGTTTGCAAGGGGATCTACAGCGCTACTGAAATTCAAGACAGACAGGTCAACTGAAAAGGTATGGCACATTTATTTTGGATACTAGAGTGGTCATCATGATAGATTTTTTCTGAAGACACAGATGATAATGTGGAATATTAGGGAGAGCCTTAAAGAAAATTGAAAACTTCTTGACAATTAATCAACCAGAAATTTGCACCAGTATATATATTTTTCTCACTTCTCCAACCACATGGCATCTACAAGGGCGATCCTTTCACTGTCTCCATCCAGGCTAAGTCCCTGGTTTTGCTCCAACAGATCTCATGTTTGTTCCCAGCTCAAGGAGCATGGAGAAGGGAAGCAATCAGAGTCCCTGGAGGATGCCTCACCTGCCATTTTGACTTGGGGTAAATCCAAGAGTTCATCATTCTTCAGGGAAAGTTTAGAGAAATGCAAATGGTTTCTGTCTCAGATGTGTAAAGATCAAGATGGAGGATACCTGTCAATAAATGGTCATTTCCTATTATAATAATTTGTTATATGTTTCTCTAATTTTTGTAGCAGTATTATCTGCCTTTGTTTAACTAGGAGTTATGGGAAAATGCATATGGTTTTTCCTTTTGTCTTCCTAATTTCTTATTCTTATCGAAACATCTTCTTGTATGGCAGATTGTAGGTGGGACCCGTAAGGTTTTCCTCCCTTTTCTGGGCCCATTCCTCCACCAAGCTCAATTCTCTCAGGGAGCCATCTTCAAAAGGGTTTCTCTGGGATTCCTCCGTGACTGGACCATGGATTTAAGCTGTGTAGTGACACACTAACTCTCAATTTCCAAACCAAAACTTATAAGATCAAGCTGATATTTTACAGAGATGAAGTAGTAGTGAATCGGTTTTTAGCTTTAGTTTCTGTGATATTTCCTTAATGACTTCTTATATTATTTATTTTGATGTCATTCTGAAAACAAATTTAATTTTTATAGCCACAGGTCATAATTTTCTGAGAATTAAGAATATAATCAATGGTGATATCCCACCAGGGTGCAGTATAGCACTGATGAAGCACATTGCCATTCTCTGGTTCTTTAATGCCACCCCCACCCCCCACCCGCACACACACTGTCCAAACCCCATCTCTCACAAATCTGACCAGACCAGAACATGCATACTAGTATAGGTAAGAACTCACAACACAGGGAATCCAATGCAGATAAATCCCTCAGGACCAATAAGGTGAGCAGCAGTGCTAGGAGGGTAAGGATTGGGAGGAGGAGGAGTAAGGAAGAGCCAATCACAATGATTGACATATGGCCTCCCACCCCAGGAGAATGAACAACTGAAAAGTGGGTGAAATGAGGCAGCAGTTGGTGTAAGACATGAAAAAAAGAAAAAAGGTAATAAACTATAAATTGCAAAGGGGGCATGGGGTGGGGGGAGGGTGTTGGAGGATGAGGCACTATAAAGATCTGACGCCAAGGGCTCAAGTAGAAAGAAAATGCTTTGAAAAAAAAAAAGATGACAACATACATACAGATATGTCTGACAAAATGATGGATGGGTTGTGATAAGAGCTGTAATGTGCCCCAATAAAAATATTTAAAGCTATATGTGCATGTGTATCATTATTATATGAAAATTAGAAGAGGTTAACTTCTTGTTACGAACATGTTACCAATAACCTTGATTTTACAATATTTCTCTTCTTATCATTGGCAATATTCGAGTAGAGATGGAGGTGGAATGGATATGGAAGGCCATGCGTGTACTAATATCCCCATTGAATTCATGCCCTAATGAAATGAAACAATGATGTTCAAGAGTGAAGTATTGGATTATGTAGTGTAGGTTATAAAAGACAAGGAAATTCAGAGATAAGAAGGTTGATATTGATCAGGCACTGCACAGAGAGAATCGATGTGGCCAGAGGAAAAGAGATAACAGAGAAAAGAAAAAGGTGACTGGATTTAGTGACAATACTTCAAATTCTAAAAAAAATAAAATTTTAATAAAATTTTAAAATTGTGAAGTCAAAAAGTAGAAAATGAGTTTGGATATCACATTGGATGTAGAAGAACCATACAGAACCTGAATAAAGAGAATGAACTTTATGCTTTAGACAATAGAATACCAACTAAAGAAATAGGAAAGTGACCTGAAAGAAAACAATCTTATTTTCCTCAATGACTGGGAATAATAACAAAGACACAAAATGGGCCTGTTTTATTTGCTGCTCATTTTAAGTCTGAGGCAATTGGGCCATTATCTTGTTGATCTTTGTGATTCTAAACTTAGCTCCGTTCCTGGTTTTTATTTTATTCTTTCTTTTACAGTTCTGATTTTTAAGAAGACCTGTATGATTTTCATTTTTAAAAAATGTAAAGTGTGTGTGTACAGGTAGACTAGAGGAACAAATTTCAAAGACATGCATATGGATATAAGGAATGAGTTTATATTCAAGAGGAACAGGACATTGAGAAAACATGCCAGCCCAGTCCAGCTCAAAGTCACAAGTCCGATATTAACCCATATGCCCGAAATCAGTCCATAAAGTCTCCTTCCAACTCACAAAGTCACAGGTCAGTGGGTGTAGAGTCCCAGCACCGACAGGGGTCTCCCCATGGCTCCTCGCTTCCAGGGCTTAGGGTCTATCAATAGCATCCCGTGGTGGCAGAAACAACTCATCACTGGCAGAGGCCTCCATGTGGCTGCCCCAGCCTCAGAGGTCTGACTCCATCAGGGCAAAGCTGTGTGGTCTCTCCGCCGACTACTCCAGCCTCCCAGACTACCATACTGTGTTGTCTGTGATTAATCGTCTCTGAGACTAACTCCCAACAACTGGGGAAGATTGCTTCTCAGCTTCACGAGGGAAATATCGCGAGATTTCCCAGAAGTCTCAGGAGAAAGCCATGCTCACATAGAGGCCTCATTGATTACTCAATGGCTATCTCCAGATTAACAGGGTAGACTCCACCCTTACATTTCAATCATGAAATTAACATAAGCTAATGATTGCCACATACAGCAAAAGGTATGTCTCATTTCATACATATATAAACATAGTACCAGAACTAATATGTTTAATGGACACAAATTATCCAAATGTAGGGCCATTTAAGGAAGGGATGGCGAAGAATTAGTAGCGATATCTTGCATAGTTTCTCTAAGTCAAAAGAGTGAAAAAACGGTTTCCTTTGTAACAACTATTGAATCCAATCTGATGTGGATGAAATAAATGCCTTGCACATCAGAATAGCTGAGATATTTGGTTCCATTTTTTGAGAGCTGAATGTATGTTTGCTTTATTTGCTTTATTTATTTATTTATTTTTGGCATCACTGCCCTAAGGTGGTGGGAGTAGGAGGCCCAGCCTTTGCTCCGTGGAGCTGGAATCGAATCTCCATCCCAGTGGGCTGCAATCCTGCGCACAACCACTACGCCACCGGGGCTCAGTCTATTTGCTTTATTTTCATGAAACATTAGTGTTGTGACTCATGGAATTATTTTTATGTGCTTAAAATGTGAAATTTGAACACATTATACATAGTGAGAAATACCTTGAGTCTGAAATCAAATAAGATAACTAAAATTCTCAATTCAAACTTTCTCTAAAATGTTAGCAATAATGGTAATTGCTTCAACTGACTTCATAAAATCATAAAACTAAATATAATAGTGATTTCTAAATATAATAGCCTAGTGTGCCAAGAGTATAGAATCACAAAGTAACTGGACTTATTCATGGTTATTCTCAGTTAACATTGGCCATGAGAACTTTCTCTTGCTTATGATGGATATCGAGGAAAGACCCAGGGAATGTGAAAAGAACCTAAGGCTGGCAGGCACGTATTTGGCTCTCTTAGCTTTATGGCTGGCTACCTAACTTGTCTTCAGAAGAACCGCTACACTATGGAAGCCCTCACTACTGAGTAATTTAAGACACTCTTAACATTAAAGAATTCTTGTGGCTGTTGGGTACCATCAAGTCAGTTCTCATTCATAGTGAATTTATGTACAAGAGAAAAAATCCCTCCCAGCCGAACCACCTCATCATTATTCTTATATTTGAGACCATTGCTACAGTCACGTTATCAATCCATCTGCTCATGGATTTCTTCTTTCTCACTGCCCCTCTGTTAACCAAACATGATGTTCTTTCCCTGGGATTTCTCTCTCCTGATAGCATATCTGAACTACATGAGATGAAGTTTTGTTATCTTTGGTTCTAAGGAACATTTTTCTAAGACAGATTTGTTTGTCTTATTTGTTTGTTTTTAGTGAACACTCATTCATGACTACACAGTTTCTATAGATCAGAAATCAGTAGTGGCATGGCAGGGTACTTTGCTAAGAATATCACAAGGCTGAAATGAAGGCACTGGCTAGACTGAGTTCTTGTTCTGAAGATACTGGGGTAAAAGAAATGCTTTCAAGTTTATACATTTTAAGGATGGGCTTGAATTTGTAGGAATGAAGAGTGCATTTCATGGCGAGCTCTCAGCCAGGGCTACCATCAGATCCTAGAATTCATGGACATGCTTTGCCATGTTGACCCCTCTGTTGTACAACTTCTCAACCTCTCTCTGTGTCCTGTAGAATTAGGAACATGGAGTGAGAGGAGGATGAGCCCTCCTTCGATTTCTTTTTCTTCCAGGTGATTTTAGTTATTAGGGGTCCTTGAACATAAAAGTATCAACTTTTTTCATAACTGCCAAAAAAACTGTTGGAATTTTGAAAGGGATACCATTGAATTTTGAAAATAGCTGCATTGGCAAGCCATTAACATATGCATTTCAATATTTTAGTCATATTTAAAGAGTTTTACAGGTTGAGCCCTAGTGGTGTAGTGGTTCTGTGTGGGACTACAGCCCACAGGGTCGACAGTGCAAATCCAGCAGTAGCTCTCCAGGAGCAAGGCTGGGCTTCCTACTCCCACCAGGGCAGTGATGACACAAAACAAAACAAAACAAAAAAGAGTTTTACAATCATAACTGCAATAAATTTGGAGACATTTCTTTTTTGTCTTCATTGCTATTAGCTGCTTATTTCTCACATGCTCCTTTGTCGTGCACTCAGGAACTGTCTGTGTAGATCAGTCTGTCTTCCTTTCACATGCAAAAACAAACAGACAAGGAAAAAAACAGTAATAATAAAAGAGTGAAAGGAAAAAACCTCAATCAAAAAGAAAGCAGAAAATATTAGATATACATTGGATTACAAAAGATATAAAAATGACAAGACATCACATTTTAACATAACTACCACTGCAATAATTCTTCCTAAAATACACTCTGTCTGATAACAAGACCATGTGCTTCGCTAATCCATCGTCAACGGGACTCACTGGAGGTTCATTCACAGACGGAACACTGCAAGTGGGCTTTGTCTCTCACTCTCTTCCACAGTCTTCTGAAAACTGAGTATTCAAAATTTATCACCTAATCTGGATTTGAATTTTGTAATTTATAATCCTTGAATCACACAAGTTGCGGAGCTTCTTTCATGTGGATTTATCTGATGATTCAGATAGCTTCCTGTTTTATAAAAAGCCTTAAAAACTCCAGATATTCTTCTTTCTGATAGTCAGGTGCCATCTGTTTTTTTCATCAAATTTGTTATAACATCCATAACTTCATAAATCTGTTCATAAAGCTAAGTAGTATGCAGAACTATGTCATAAGAACTCATTGTATTAGATTAGTTAAATGATTAAAGGCAAACTCAACATTCATTTATATGTCTATAGTTTGCATATGTCCCTGGTTCACTTTAAAGGCATCATGTTTACTATATTGAAGAATATTATAAATCACCCTCATGGGGTTTATTGTAATTCTATTGGAACTATCATTATTGGAGTCTTGCTATAGAATTAAAACATTTTTTATTAGAAAAGGGAAGTATGTATAGAATGGTTTTTTTCTACCAAAATCCATGAAACATTGATTGTTTAATTTAAAGCTCAAACTGTACACTATTTACACAAGTAATCAGGGCTAGATATCAGGCAACATTTTCAATAGCACTCACTTACAAAGGTAAAACTATGCCCTTTGGACTAAGACATGTCATAAGAAGGTACAGAGTTTTGAGTTGTCATTTATTGGGCGTACTCACAGCAATCATTTTGAACAAGAGTTCTTGAAATAGGAGTCATGTGTTTGTTCTCACAGAAAGGAGGTTCAATCTTTAATTCAGAATTACTTCATCTCTCTTATCTGGGTTTAAGGTAAAGTTGAATTTGCTTACTAGGAGTTCCAAATTGGATCCTTCTGGTGTATCTTACAAAGGACAGTGTGCACCACAAGTTTCTCAATTTTAAATCATGCACTCTTCTTTTGTTCTGGTCACCAAGCTATCTCTTGCTTCATGCACAGGTTTCCTGTGAGCACAATGAAGTGTGGAGGAGCTCCCATGATTCATATGGTTATATGTAGTTTGTATGTTCCACACTATGACTTATGTTGTGTTTTGTTTTTTTGGCACAGTAACTAAAAAAGAAGTAAGCATCTCTCTTGTGTTCTCTGTTTTTTGCTAATATCAAGCTCTCACTTAATATCCTTTTCTGAATCCAGACTGGATTTTTAGCATCTAAATGTCGATAGATTGCCGCAATCATTGTTAGATGCTCTTTAGCAAAATGTTGTTTTAGCAAAATGCTCTTTAGCTTGCATGTAATATTAATAATATTGGCCATAATTTGTGTATTCTGTATATGACGCACCCCCCAAAAAAGAGTCACCATTCTTTGGGATTAGATACAAATACCAATCTCTTTCACTAGTTGTCTTCCAAATTTCTTGGCAGAAAAATGTGTCCAGTCCAGTCCATTTGCCAGCATCCGAATTTAAGTGCATCAATTCTTTTCAGTCTTCTTTATTCAGTGTCCATCTTTCACATACATATGAGGCAATGGGAAATACCATGCATGGCTTGCATGAGGCAAGCCTATGTCCTCAGATGACATCTTTGTTTTAAAATACTCAAAAGAAGTCTCATGCATCTTATTTCCCTAACAAAACTCAACTTTTAATCTGCTGTCTGCTGCTTCCATGAGCATTGATTATGAACACAAGCAAGACATAATCCTTGACAACTTCAACTTTTTTTCCATTTATCCTGATGCTACCTGCTGGTCCAGTTGTGAGAATTTTGATCTTCCTTGCACTGAGTTATAATCAATTCTGAAGGCTGCTTCTCTGAGACTTTGTTCAGCAAACAGAATGGGTAAGGATGGTGAGGGGGTACACCCTGGACCAACATCATGCTAGATTTTAAACCATTTTCCTTTCACACAGCTGCCTCTTTGTGATCCATTCACAAGTTCCATAGCACAATGAAGTTGTTCTGGAATTCTCTTTTTCCTCAAGGCTGTAGATAGTTTGTTATGATCCACACAAAATACACTGACATGGTCAGGAAAACACAAAGTAAACATTTTCGGGGAATCTCTGCGCTGAGCCATTATCCCTTTATATCCACAGTGATGTACCTTGCTCCCTACGCTCTTCTGAATCCGGTGTAAACCTACCTCTTGCAGCTCCGTGTCAAGGAGTCCTCACAGGCTCATCAGATCTTCTATCATTAGTGTTCAATGTGTCAAATCTGTTCTTGCAATTTTTGAAATTCAGGTGGGATAGACGTCAGGTCAAATTATCACTCTTCTGAGTTTGTTTTATTTATTCATTTATTTTTTTTGGGGGGGGGCATCACTGCCTCTGGTGGTCGTGGGCACTACCGCGTGCTGCTCCTGAGAGCCACCGCTGGATTTGAACGGCCATGCGGGGTGCAGTCCCGCACTCAACCACTTATGCCACCGGGGCTCAGGCCTCTTCTAGGCTTAATTGTCCTGAGCTTCAACCTGAATTTACATAGGAACATCTGATGATGTGTTCCACAGTCATCCTCTGGCCTGTTTATATCTGCTGATAGTGAGTTTCTCTTTGCATAATTGTAGTCAATTTGATTTCCGTGTATTCCATCTGGGGAAGTTTATGTGTATAATCACATTCTGTGTTGTTGCAAAAAGGTGCTTGTTATAATCCTGTCGTTGGTCTAGCAAAATTCTACCATGTGATCTCCAGCGACATTTCTGTCACAAAGACTACATTTTCTCTTTTTTTAATCACTTTATTGGGGGCTCATACAATTCTCATCATGATCAATACATACATCCATTGTATGCACACTACACTTGCACATTTGATGCCATCATCATTCTAGAAACATCCTCCTTCTACTTAGGCTCTTGGTACCAGCTCCCCATATTTATATAAGACTGTTTTCTAAGTACTGTTCCTTCTTTGTTTGAGCTTTTAAATTCTAATGACCAATAACTGTCAATGCATCTTGATTGTATGATTGTTCTCTGTCTGACTGACATCTTCAGTAGAATTCTTAAATTTTATTATCACTAATTTCAGTGGTTGGTACATAAATTTGAGTAATAGTTGCATTGATTGGATTTCCCTGAAGTGAGATAGATATAATCCTATCACAGACAGCATTGTACTTCATAATTGATTTTGTAATGTCCTCTTTGACATTGAATGCCATACCATTTCCTTGATTGTGTTATTTCAGACATAGTAGATCATATGATCCTCTGATTCAAAATGGCCAACATCCTTCCATTTCATCTTATTAATGCTAGAATATTGACCTATATGCATTTTGTTGGATTTTTGATGACTTTCAATTTTCTCAGATTCAGACTTCGCGCATTCCAGGTTCTCATCATTAGCATATTTTTGTAGTTATTTCTTCCTACTTTGACTAGTGGCCCATCAGTAAATGAAGATCCCAATGGTTTCATTACCACAAGCTTTGTTCTGTTCATGTTGCCCTGGCTGCCTCTGATCAGAGAAGGCCGCCCCTCGTCGGTCACATTTTGAGTGGCCTCCACCTGAGAGGCCCATGCTAGAGCATTAGCTCCCACAATCATCTGCATTACTTCTTTAGATCTTCAGTAGCTGAAAATATTTCAGGGAACCCATAAGGTATTCAGTTGCTTATTCCATTGTGTTAATGAGTACACTTACATCAGTACATCAAAATTTTAGCAAATTAACTTGATTTTTGAAAAATTGTCTCATTTTTCTGAAAAATAAGTCTTTAGAATGGAGTTCAATAGTGTGATACTACATTTTTAAGAAATATTGGTTATTATTGTAAGTATGTTCTAAAAATAAAACAGTTTCAATTTAAATAAAATTAATTTAGGTAAGAGATGAAAAAGAATTCTGTTAACAAGTTGAGGAGAATTCAGTAGTGAAAAGATGTAGATTAGGCCAGTATTGTTGAGTCATGAAATAAGCTATAATTAACAGAAACACTTAACACTACAACATGGCTCTGTGAAAGCTGTTCATCATAGTTTTCTTGAATGACATAGTTTTCTTGAATTATGTAATGATCAGGCCTGGTAAACTCCACCTCCAGTCTTCTGTGTGAATTTAGACAAGTAATTTCTCATGTGAGATGGTCTGTATAGTCTCAAGGAGTTAGATGATATTGTCTATTCATTTCCATGAAGGTCTATAATTCTATGATTCTAAATCACTATCTCTGAACTTCACAGAAACTTCTTGGGTATCGAAGAACTATTTTCTGGTGCAGATTTGGGTTATCCTAAAGGTAATTCAAGGCAGACATGAAAACTCAGTGAAGCTTAATATCTTACTTTTTCACATTAGTCCATTTCATTTCACTGTGATTTTGTAATCCTGTGGTTCACTTAGGTATGTTTTGTCTCTTTGGCCTAGATTAGTAAGTGTTTACATGACAAGATCTCAGTAGATATGCCAACAAAAAAATGTGCAATCCTCAGTGCTTGGACTCAGTTTTTGATTCAACTTGACAAGGGGTTTGCAATGAGACCAAAATATATTTTAAGCTGTTAACAGACAGTCCTTAAACATTTGCAGCTCCATGCAGTTGAATATTCACACTGTGTTTTTAATTAAGCTAATGTGTGCTTGCTCCGATGTATAATAAAAGACATAATCCATAATTATAACCCCGTTGCACTGCTTCCTGTCAGAGGGATTGGTAAAAAAAAATACATTCATGTTCTATCTTTCAATTTGTTAATGGGATTATGATGAGCAAAAAAGGTCTTATTACCATGGCCAAGCAGGCATGCCTATACAAGGTGAAAGGATTAATGCTGCAGGTTATCAGAAATTTAAAGATGTCAATTGCCAGACTGGTCCATGAATTTCTGAGTGAACAGAGTGTCTGGACAATGTTTGTTCCTTGGAAGTGAGCATGTCAGTCAGTCTGCATAGAGAAAAAATACAATAAAAACATTAGAGCTATTTTTTAATCCAAACTAAAGTGATTTTCTAGTTGAATCTAGGAGAGGAATATCTAAACCTGGACCCAAGTTATTTTATCAAAGCTATCATTTTTCTTCATAAATAAGAATGATAATTTTCTTATGAAGGTAGAGATAGCAGTGGGAGGGTAGAGAGGCAGAGGGGAAGGAAAGTGTAATCTATGTTGACTCTGAAAACATAGCGGCAACTCATATAGGTTCTCTTCAGGATGAATTATAAACAGCTTTGACTTAAGTGAATTAAAATCTGAAAATAATTAATTATTAAAAAATAAGAGCAGTAATCTAAATATCAGCAAGTCAATAAACCAAACAAGTTATATTCTACTGATCCCAACATTTTATAAGCAACAGTAATTCTTTTTACTAGGACCATTTTTTCCAGTTGTCTTTGATGTATCTTTGTTGTCTTAGAGGAAAATAAAAGAAGAAAAAAAGTGTGTGGGTTTTTTTGGGGGGAATTAATTTTGTCAATACCGTCTGTTCTCTTTATTACATGATCTAGGAACAATTAAGTCATTTTTTGAAAAGAAAGTAACTTTGAAGATTACCATTTTAGGTTATTGCCTTTCAAAAAAAAGATGAGGGACTTAATAAGGAAATACATTTTATTACACTTGTTATTGATGCTATAAAACACAATTTTAACAGCCAGGAAATGCAATGCAATTGATCATATGTTAGAAATGCATTAATTTGAGTTACTGTATTTTTCATATGTAATTTGAAATTATGTATAGACATAAAAATGTCTTATTGCATGGCATAAATCTATGTATTACTATTTCATTACATTAAATTAAAACCATGTCTATAAGAGATTTTCTCTGAATATCGGACACAATTTCCTAGAGGATGTGTCATTAGATTGAACTGACCATGTACTGTTATTGGGACTAATTTTCTCCCTAGTCCCAACTTCAGTCTGTGGTTTGCTGTTTTTGACTGATTGCTTCTTGAAACAGTCATTGGACTAAAATAATGCCATCCATAAAAATGACCATTTTGTAGTAAAAAATAAAGGACTTTACTGAGGACAGAATAATCAAACATGAGACAGCAGTTTAACAACCCTTTTTAAAAGCTACTTTGTTTTCAGGAAGGAGATGCTGCCTCCCAGATCCATTTCCATCACTCAGCATGTCAAGTGGTGATGGCAAAGGGTTGCTTGGCCACTGTGTCTGGGCCCCTTAAGCCCAGATAATACCTGAGCTCAGAAAAGAAAGAGGGACCACTGGTTACAAGGTCAGAAGTATATTTTTCAGGTCTCTTGCAAAAAAAAAAAATACCACCTCCTGAGCTAGCTATAGTAAACCACAATTACACAAAGAAACAATGCTACAGACTTTTAAAACTTCTGTAAAGTAATTATTGTAACACCATTATAACCCATGGGTTAGAACTGCTATACATGACAGTAATATGTATGGAAGTAGATGTCCAGACTCTTTTTTTAATCACCACAGAATGGATTCCGACCATCCATCTTTAGATTCTTATTATAAGGAACTACTACTGTATGGGTCATGGTCATCTATTTTTTCCTTACTATATTTGGTATGCCAATTACCAAGTATCTGTTATGCAATTGCTCTGTGTGTGTGCCTCTATGTTGCGTTTCTTAGGACCTTCATGTTTCAAATTAGTTACTAATTCTTTCAAAGGCATAATTTCAGTAAATGTGTTCAAGTTTACAGTACATAGATCTGCTTGAGGGCCCATATTCTCTATTTTCCATCCCTGCTGATCTAAAACTTTCCTGGAGTTAAATTGCTAAGAGAATGGAGTTCCTTTGGCTTCCAACTACTCACTGAAGCCTTCATATTTTACAGTTCCTTTTTCATGTGATGATGCAGTCTCCTGCTCAGGTTCACAACCTTGGAGGTCATCTTTCATCCTGAACACTCTTTGATTATAAATTTACATCACACAAATCTCCTTCTATCATCTCTAGAACATAGCAAGGCTGTGACCAAAGCTGTCTCAGGAAGATGCCAATTCAATAATTCATGCCGTTATTATATCTTTGCCAGTCGCAGTAATTCATCCTAGTTGTAACACCAGTAACTCTCTCACTCCTGTATTTTCATAGGGCTGAAGAAATCTCCCATCTATTGTCAGTTCAGTGGCTTTAACGTATCTGATCTATTTGTCTAATACAATTGAATTATGCATTCAAGTGCCTCGATTCTATTAATTATTTATACAGCTTTTAGTACCTTGGAACCTAAATTCTTCATCAAAAAAGAATACAGTCAATGTCCAGGAGAATTGGGGAGTCTTATAACCTGAGAAATGGCTCCTAAAAAACTAAATGGTGACTCCTTTTTATGAAAGGGTCCATTTAGAAAATTACAAAGCAACCAGAACCATAAAAGAGAATAAGTGCAAACCCCCTGATTAAAAGAATTTGCAAGTGAAACTAGAATAAAAAGAGAAAGATAAAGCTGCTTTTTAAAGTTCTGAGGGATTTACATTAAAGTAAGAGAGAGAGTAGAGTGGTAGGAAACTACATTTATTATTTATCCTATTATTCAAGAGATATTTACCATGTGCTAGGTACTCACTGTTCTAGAAATCAGAGGTCATTTTTTTAAATTGACAAAATTCAGGAAATATTATTAAAAGTAAATTAGGAGAAAGAGAGAATTACTGTGCATTTAAGTTCACAAAGATAAACTGTAAGGGGGGATACCTTGAGTATTTTCCAAGAATCCCTTTATCCTTATAAATTATCTGTTTGAAATGCCCATCATATTGTTCATTTGAGAAGTTCTTATTTCTACACACAAGAAGCCTTCATGGCAAAGTGATTCCTCATTGGACTACAAACCTCATGGTGAGTAGTTTAGAGCTTCCCAGGCATGCTGAGGGAGCAAAAGGATGCTTCCCACTCATGCGAAGAGTTTGAGTCTTAGACACCCAAAATGGCATTCTACCATGCTCAGGGGGCAGTTGCCCTATAAAGTTTTCATGAGTCAGACCTGACTCAATGGCCATAAGTCTGATTTTGGTCTTATTTATACACATTATGGGAGAATATGTGTAAAAAATAGTCTAAACAAATTTATGATACTAGAGTGCCCTGTTCCGGTCTGTTAGAAGAGAAAATGCAACAGATGAATAGGAGAAAAAAGGTAAGAGAGTCTAGAAGTTTAAAATTCAAGCTGAGCCCCAGTGGCAGTGTGGTTGTGTGTGGGACTGCAGCCCACAGGGTTAGTGGTTCAGATCCAGCAGCAGCTCTCCAGGAGCAAGATTGGGCTTCCTACTCACACCAGGGCAGTGATGCAGAAAAAAAACAACAAAACACACTATAGAATTTTAAAATTCAGCCTCCCACTCCCACCAGAGGGCAGTGATGCCCCCCTCAAAAAAATTCAATTTTAGCTAAAGGCTAAGAGTCAATGGTAAATGAAATAATCTATAGAAATGATGTAAAACTCATTAAATGTTTTCCTTTTTATCAAAGGACTTGGAGAAGATAGCACTTATACAATACATCTAGTCACCTCAAAAAGAAGAACAGTGAATTTTTGGTGAGAAACTACATATATTTTAAAAAGTAAGGTTAAATATTAAAACATATAAAGCAGAGTCAACAGCAGTTATATAGTAGAGAAATAATGGGCTAAATTGTGTTTATTTGGTAATCAAATCTAGTGATATATACCTATATCATGAATACACACACACATACACATACACAGAAGTAGATCACATATTTGATGAAATGAATATGCCCAATCCACTTCAAGTTCTTTGATTAAATATTAAGCTAAGGCTGTTCCTGACTTACATAGCTGCCATGGCTGATGAAAAGGAGTAGGATGATCACTGTTGGTGGATGTAGACATAGATAGATTGAATTTAAGGTCACTAAGCCAGGTATCAGGGTCTGATGGCTTCCAGCTCAACAAGGCAATATGGCAGACCACAGACTCTAGTTCAAAGAACTGATTGACTAACAGGGTTTACTCCCTAAAAAAGCAGAATTGGGCTGGTAGAGCAGAGCTTTCAAAGAATTTTTCCTGATAAGTGAGCATTAAGCAACTCACACTGAGTTGGTGCCCCCAGTGCCATCACATAGAAAGTTGTATCGGGTTACAGTGAATTTTTTGCATAAAAGAAGTTTCATTTGAATTTTTTTTGTGATAATTGATTTAAGAGAATAGTTTATGGCTGTGAATTGTTTCTTGCTCTGAAAAAAAAAATGCTTCAGGACTTGCTGTGATATTAAATACAGCTTGCAAGGACAACATTCAAGGAAAAAGTCAAGTTTAATAGTGGTTTTATCATTTCAAAAATGATGAAATGTCGATTGATGACCAACCTTGTACTGGGTGTCTTTAGACATCCTGAATGAATGAAAATTGGACGTGTAGTATTTTTGGTGTTTGTTTCACCAGGTCAGACTCCTATTCAACCTTTCTAGTTAGAAATTCTGCAAAGATTGTGTGACAATGTGTTTCCAAAAAAGGATGGATTTGTGGCAGACAAGGGGCAGGTTTTGCCACCACCACAATGTACTTGATCATGAATCCATCTCAGTCTGTCAGTTTTGGTAAAAAACTGCACCTTACACACTTGATATACTTTGTATGACTTCTTTTTTATTTGTGTGAATGAAGAGGGATATGAAGGGACAGTGGTTTGATGATTTAGAAGTGTTGAAGAAAAAAAATGAGGGAGGAGCTATCAGCCATGCAAACAGATGAGTTTAAAAATGCTTCTCAGTATCGAATCAGAGATTTTACAAATGTATTATGTGAAATGGGGAGTACTTTGAAAATAATAAGGCTGTTTTATAAAAATATCTTTGTAAAAATTCTCTTTTTCGTCCACCATCCTATTAGCTAAAGGTCCATGCCATCCAGATGAGCAATCAAGTCACATAGAGTCTGGTTAAATTGGAGAAGGCTATACCCCTTGGGAAATTTCATTTCAATAGCATGAGGTCTGTGACCTGAGTGAAGAGGCGTCACTGACCATAATCCTGTTACCATTGCTTTGCTGCCTACAGAAAAGTGCATTATGGAGATGATGACATTATATTAGATTGACTAATGATGAAAACCTCAACATCCAAATAAAGGACAATTCTGACTCTGTCAAGCTGTTATAATACCTAACTATCACAAAAGGACTTTTTAGGAGGAGAGAAAACTGAATTTTATGAAAAAGAAGTCAATGAAAGAAAAATATGAGTCAGCCAATAATGGGCATTTTCAATAAAATAGTAGTGTCCTAAAGAAATAGTAGAGGGTCACCATGACGAGATAAATTTGAATAGCAAATTGTAATGAAAGCATAGAAAGAACAGATTTAGATAAAGAATTAAGGATGTGGGTTCAGATAGAGTTATTTTTCTCTCTTCAACTAGGCTCAGAATCTCATCAAGAAAAGTCAAGTGAAAGTTCTAGCGAGATACCTCCCTGGTAAACAACTCACATTGGGAACTCTGTGGTGATCAGTGAGCCCATTGTCCAGAAGGATGAATGCTGGGATTCTGGTAAGTGAAAGAATTCCTATGACACCCAGAATATTTCCATGGTCCAGGAGATGGTGTGTTAGTCTGGGTATGCTAGAGGGACAAATTTGTAGACTCGCATATGGATATAAGGAAAAGGTTTATATACAAGAGGAATGAGACATTGAGAAAGTATCCCAGCCCAGTTCAGTTCAAAGTCATAAGTCCGATACTAACCCATATGTACAATACCAGTCTATAACATCTCCTTCCGACTCACAAAGTCATAGGCCAGTGGGTGCAGAGTCCTGGAGCCAACAGGGGGTCTCCCCATGGCTCCTCATTTCCAGGGCTCAGGGTCCATCAACAGCATTCCATGGTGGCAGAAGCAACTCATCGCTGGCAGGGGTCCCCTCAAAGTCTCTCCAGCTTCAGAGATCTGGTTCCATCAGGGTGAGGCCATGTGGCTTCTCCTCTGGCTCCTGCAGCAGCTCGGACACTGCCGTCTTGTCTTGTCCATAATTCCTTGTCTCAGAGACTAACTCCCAACAACTGGGAAGATAGCTTTTCATCTCCATAAGGGAAATATCATGAGATTTCCCAGAAGTCTCAGGAGAAAGCCATGCCCACACAGAGGCCTCATAGACTATCTCCAGATTAACAGGCCAGACTCCACCCCTACATCTCAGTCATGAAATTAACATAAGCACATGACTGCCACAGGTGGCATCTCCCCTGTCCCCCAATCTAGGACCAGTATTGAGACCCAGGATCCTGTGACTTGTTCATAGGTATTTTCTGGCTCATTCAAGCTGCACTATTTTTGATCTTGCCACCAGCTCTACATGCAGTTTCCCCCAACCACACCTCCACCTGAGCCCAGCACCTGGAGTGAGCCAGCTGTCCTACAGAGAGCCTCACAACCGTGGGTAGAACCCCACACAGTGACCATTCATGACTCTCTCCAACGTGAGCTACTCACTTTTTCCAAGGCTCACTTTTCCCACATGGTGGCAGAGCTTGAAGTCCTCCCAGGACCCATCTATTGTCCCAGCTGTTGTGGCTCAATCCGGTATACAGTCAAGCGGCACTCAGTTTACTGCATCCCTGCAGCAGTAGTGGTTTCTCCCTACACAGGTCAGCTCCCATAGTTGCATCTGTGGCAGCTGCCCTCACCTTTGCCCAGCACCATGATATTGAGGCTTCCCTCATGTTCACCTGGCATCACTTCCATCACAGCAGGGTCTCCATCACCACCACCCCAAGCCACATTTGCTGCCTGATATTGTCCTGCTTGTTTCCACTCAGTAGTCCACCCCAACTGTCCTCCAAATAGGAACTTCTAGGCTGTTTAAGTAAACCCTAATGAGATAAAGAAGCAGCTCGACTCTTACCCCCAACACCTGCAGAAGAAGCATTCCTACTAGCCTCACAGCGAGAGCACACAGGACTCTTTGACTCCCTGGAAAATGGTGCCAAACTCTTTCAAAATGACACATAGGCAAGGACTACCCACACAAACCTCATTGCAAAAGCATGAGAAACAAAATTCATTGTCAGAGGAAGTCCTGAATCTAGTGTTATGCATAGAGCAATCAGGAGTTACCACTGAAAGAAATCTTCACAAGACCAACTGGAGCCATACAGGATATGAGCAGATCATTACAGAAAGAGGATGAAATGATAGAAGAGAAAAATAAAAGAAATGATAGAAGAGATAGAAGCCCTGCACCAGAGGGAAATAGAAGAATTAACAGATCAGCACTACCATGAAATACAAGCATTAAGGGATGAGGTAACAAAAACAAGTAACAAGTTAACAGGCTTTGTCATCAGACTAGAAGAAGCCAAGAATCTTACCAGTGTCCTTCTGGATAACCAGGCAGGCTTCAACAAATGAGAAAGACCATCAAACAAGATAACCAGAAAAGCCGAAGGAAAACTAAGAACAATTAGATTATATGAAGAGGAATAACATTAGATTAACTGGACTGCCAGAACAAGACATAACAAAGATGGCAATGGCAAAAATAGTGAGGAAATTCTTAGGTGAACACTTCCCCAGCTTAATAAATGAGAATCAGGAAACCATCCAGGAAGCAGATAGCACACCAGCTAGACTGGATCTGAGGAAGAATTTAGGAAGGTATATAATAGTTAAACTATGCACTATGATGTAAAGGAGAAAATCAGGAGAGCATTACAGCATAAGGAAAAGTCACCTATAAAGGAACCCAAACAAGAATTTGCTCAATCTTATCAGTAGTCATCATAAATGAGAGGAGAGGGTGGCATAACCTCTTCAAAAAGTTGAAAGAATACAATGAAACCCAAGAATTTTCTCACCAGCTAAATTATTTATCATGGTAGACATAGAAGTAAGACTCTTCCCAGACAATGAAACAATTAAAGGATACACTAAAAGAAACTCAGCTTTGAAAACAAATCCTTGCTGACCCAGTGTGGTCAGAAGAAAACATCTCTCGCTGAGTACAAATATGAGGCTACTACATAGAACAACTCCAGCTAGAGATCAACAAATTGAAAACAGCCTCTGAGATAACATTGGCTCAATGGTAATTAAAAAAAAAAAGGCAAGAATGAGCCACACACTCTCTTGCCCAATACACTAATAAGAAAGGAGGTAGGAAAACACTAATCACAAAAGGTTCACAAGGTGACATCACAGAGTTCACTAATTGATATTTTAACTCTGAATCGCAATGGACTAATCTCACCCATTAATAGAGACAAAAAAAAAGAGACAGAGACAAGTGGACTGGTTTAGAAAAAAACAACGCAGAGATCCGCGGCCTACAAGACACACATCTCAAGCCTACAGATAGAAATAGGCTGAGAATCAAAAGCTGGAAAAAATATATCAAGGAAACAGCAATTCAAAAAATGCAGGGGAAAAAAATGCAGGGGTTGCAATTCTAATCTCTGACAAATTGATCTCAAGGTGAAAGCCCTAACAAGAGATAAGGAGGGCCACTATGCAGTGCTCAACAGATCAGTAGGCTAAGAACAAGGAACATAATAAATTATACCTCCAAAGAAAGATCCATGATATTCATAAATCAAAAGATGAAAAAAGAAACTGCAGTGTAGACATTCATAGGTGTGGTGTCAATTGGAGGATTATAAGTGTAGGGGTAGAGTCCAGTCTGTCCATTGGAGATAGCCAGTGAGACATCTCTGTGGGCATGGCCTTCTTCTGAGAATTCTTGAAACTGCTGTTTTTCCTCCTGGGAGTCAAGAGATACACACACACTCTCTACTGACTCCCTGTGAGATATTCTTGGGGAGAATCCACCTGAACCTATTCTGAAGATGCTATGGAAGCTAGAAAAGGCATGTGGAGACTGCTACCAGTGTGAAGGTCCTCACAACACCTCCAGATCCAAAAAATATCTACCCACTGACCTGTGATAGTCCTGCATTCAGCATTATTGAAAGTGTCTCATGAGGCTTAAGAGGATTTTATATATTTGTATCAGACATAAGGGCTAAAATCTGACTTACGGACTTTATCTGGACTGAGCTGAGATGTTTTCTCAATATTCAACTTGTATAAAAATCCTTTCTTATACATATATGCATGGTTATGAATTTGTTTCTCATGTCTATCCACATTGACACTGTAGATGACTTCAAGAAGTCACTCCCCGACAAAGGTGAATCTCATAGGAAAAGAAGCTTCACAAGGAGGCTACTGAACTCTACAATTAGGTGACTTGACATGGTAGAGATTTTCAGAGCTCTTCATCCATGGGCAAAAATATTCACATCCATTTAAAGCTTACCTGACATATATTCAGTGATTGACCACAAGACCACAATGGAACACAGGTCAAGCTATTAAAATTTGAGAACACAGAGTACTCAGACTTCTCTCTTAGATGGATCCTATGCCATAAGTCTGTAAATCAACAAAGGAGGATTAAGAAAAAAACTCAACCAATTATAGATGGGTATTGACATAGTTCAGACACTAAATAACGTTTTTAAAAACAAATGAGCAAAAAAAAGATTAATTAATTAATTCAAATGGGCTGAACCCCGGTGGCATAGTGGTTGAGTGTGGGACTATGGCCCACGGGCTTGGTGGTTCAAATCCAGCAGCGGCTCTCCAGGAGCAAGGCTGGGTAGTTCCCATGACCACCAGAGGGCAGTGATGATCCCCCCAAAAACTAAAAACTAAAAATCTATGAGAATGAGAATACAACATAGCAAAACCTTTGGGACAGAGCACAAGCAGTTTTCAGAGGAAGTTTGATAGCAATAAATCCTTATATGAAAAAGAAAGAGGCTTATGAGTGATACACTGGCACAAATCCTCCAGTAATTAGACTGACAGCAATAGGATAATCCTACATATAGCAAAGAAAGGAAATAGTAAAAATCAAAGAAGAAATAAATGCATGGGAAAACAATGCAACAAAAAGTTGGCTCTTTGATATACTCTCCAGAATCAAGACTGTTTTTAAGCCTAACCAAAGAATGGAAGCGACAATTATGAATAATCAGGATGAGAGATGAAACATGTTTAACAACAATGCACCCTAATGAAATGAAAGGGCTAATTACACGTACTACAAAGGGCTCTTCTCCAGTAAATCCTACAACTTGGAAGATGTGGACAAATATTTGGAAAAACAATTCCTTCCTGGATTATCCCAAATGGATGTCAAGAACCTTAACAGACTTATAGCAATAGAGGAGATAGACAAGATTATCAAGGAAATACCAAGTAAAAAAATCCACTGGCCAGACATCTTCACAGGAGAACTCTGCCAAGCATTCAGGGAAGAGCCGACAACAATTTCACCCAAATTCTTCCAAAGCATGAAAAAGATAGCAAACTTGCAATCTCTTTCTATAAAACTAGCAAAACACTGATACCTAAACTGGTCAAGGACACCACAAGAATTGAGAAGAAGGGACCAATATCTCTAATGAACATTGAGGCAAAATCTTTACCAAATAAAGGCCAATGGAATAAAAAAAAGTTGATAAAATGAATAATTCTCCATCACCAAGTAAGAGTCATTCCTGGGTTGTAGGAGTGGTTCAATATCCAGAATTCCATCAGCATTATTCATCACAATGACAAGAAAATGATCAAAATCGCATGGTAATATCAATAGAGACAGAAAAATCATTTGACAACATCCAGCACCCATACCTGTTTAAGATATGCAAGAAGATAGCAATTGAATGAAAAGTCCTCAATATAATAAAAGCTGTATATGGAAAGCAAACAGAAAATGTGGAAGTCATTAGGGAAAAGAGGAAAACAATTCCACCAAAAAAGGAGCTCAGACAAGGATGTCCCTTGTTCCCACTTCTACTTAACATCATACTGCAAGTCCTAGTTAATAACATAAGGCAAAATAAAGATATCAAGAGTATCTGTCTGGGGAAAGAAGAGGTGAGAATCACCTCAGATGATACAAGTTTACATATAGAAAGTTCAAAAAGCTCCACAAAGGGAGTAATGGAAGTGATAGAAAAATATGGCAAAGTGGCAGAATATAAGATGAAAAAGCAGAATACTGATCAGATGAGTAAATGGAAGAGGAGATAAAATATCCAAGCACAAAATTAAATACTTAGAGATATACTTAACATAACAAACAAAAAA
The DNA here is from genome assembly GCA_004026705.1 of Nesogale talazaci. Lineage (NCBI taxonomy): Eukaryota > Metazoa > Chordata > Mammalia > Afrosoricida > Tenrecidae > Nesogale > Nesogale talazaci. The sequence continues at coordinate 165,469 of PVJH01002303.1, forward strand.
AACAAAAACAAAACATATTTGTATGAATTGAACTACAAAGAACTATGACAAGAAACTAAGCGTGACCTCCTCAAAAGGAAAGATATCCCATGCTCATGGGTCAGAAGACTTACTATAGTAAAGATGTCAGTCCTGCCCAAGGCACATACAATTTTCATACTATCTGATACCATTATTAACATCCTGCTTCAAAGAACTAGAAAACTATTAAATTTATATGGAGAGGGAAGAATGCCAGAATTAGTAGAAAACTCCTCACACAAAAAGATCAAAATAGGAAGGTGCTTGCTGTACCTGACTTTAGCACCAGTGTATAGCCTCAGTGGTCAAAACAGCATGGTACTAGTATAATGACAGATAATCTGACCAATGGAAAAGAACTGAACGTCCAGAAATCAGATAATTGTCATACAAACAAGTGATCATTAATAAGCACACTCAAAATATCAAATGGAAAGCAGATGCCCTCTTCCACAAGTGCTGCTGGAAACAAATAGACATCTACCTGCAGAAAAATGAAGTAAGGCTCCTACCTCACTCCATGCACAAAAATAAAATCAGGCTGGATCGAAGGCCACCAGGTAAAACTCCAAACTACTAGGGACATCAATGATGAAATTGGGACAAACCTGAGAAATTTGGTGCAAGGAATATTTAGACTATCAAAAAAAAGGGCAGGACACAAACACAGAGGAGACACAAATTGAAAGTCGGATACACTGAAAATTAAACACTTGTGTATATTTAAATACTTTGCCAAGAGAGTAATAAGGGAACCTACAGACTGGGAAAACAACTTTAGTAATGACACATGAGACAAGGCTTTATTACTAAAATCTATACTTCTCTGCCAGCCTACAATAAGAAAACAACAACAACACAAATAAACCATTGAGAAGAACAGAAAAAGACCTGAACAGAAATTCACAAGGGCAGAAATTTAAATAACCAATAAAGCATATGAGAAAATGTTCCTGATCCTTAGCCATAAGAGAAATGCAAATTAAAAGAACTATGAAATATCACCTAATATCTTCAAAGATTGTCCAATTCAAAAATCCAGGAAGCAACAAATGTCGGAGGGGTTGTGATGAGATGGAAACTTTAAGACACTGCTGGTGCTGTGCAACCCTTCTGGAAATCAATATGGCGATACCTACAACAAATGGAAATCGAGCTACATGATGAATCAGCAACACTCCTACTGGGCATATACACAGAAGAAGTAAGAAATTGACCATGACCACACTTCTGTGCTCAATGTTCATCACAGTGCTGTTCAAAATAGGAAATAATTAGAAGCCACTGAAATTACCATCAACTGAGGAGTGGATTAAAAATATCTAGTATATACATACAAGATGCATCCCCAAAAAGCAGTAATGAATGCATAAAGTACAGTGACACATGGGAAGAGTTGGAAGATATTATGTTAAATGGAATAATCCAACCACAAAAGGATAAGTACAACATAAGTACCCTGAACAAAACAGGGGTACATGGATAGTGGGGCAAGGATGTACTCATTCACACATATAGCCTTAAGAAAGTGAGGAAGTTACCAGAGTTCAACCTGAGGTCCCAAGCTTTGAGGGCAACATACCACCATGAAGCAGTGAACTAACAGAAAAATCTGCATGTGTGGCCCCATTTGCCACTATGTTGGACCCTTTCCTGAAGAATGTACTATAGAACAGCAATGATGATACAGTCTGGGGAAAGTGTCATGTCTGCCTAGACCAAATGGGAGCAAGCTAAGAAGGGAGGGAGGGAGAGAGAGACAGAGTGAGAATTGTGTTTTGCCTGGTCTGACACCTCCCCCCCCCCCACACACACACATACCAGAGCAAAATATGAAGTGTATACAACAGAGCAGCAAGGTGAGCAATAAATTCCCCAAGGAATCTTGAAAATACACTTTGGGCAGGGCAATTTGAAAACCAGATCCTATTGAAATAGATTCAGAAGAGTTAGCAGACAGACCTGGAAATATTTATAAGCTTTTAATGTTTTGTTTTCTTTTTTTCTCATGTACATCCATAGATAAGCAGGACAAACAATACTGAAGAGAAAATAACAGGGGCAGCAGCTCCAGGGGGACATGGGAGAGGAGAAGGTAGAAGAAAGAGAAGGGGGAGCCAAAAATGCAGGGACAAGGGAACAATAAGGGCTCTACAAACAATGGCAATAAGGGCATCAAATGCGTGGTGGAGTTTAATCAAGTGTAACATAGATGAGAGAAAGTTCTGAGAGTCTAATGAAGGTTGAACATCATAGTGGGACAGGAGGAAAGCAAAAAAGAAATAGAGGAAGGGACTAGGAGGCAAATGACATTAACAGAGGTGTAAAAATAGGCCTGCACGGGGCTGAACCCCGGTGGCGTAGTGGTTGTGTGCGGGACTGCGGCCTACTGGGATGAGGTTCAATTCCAGCAGTGGGGTTGGGCCTCCTACTCTCACCACCGAGAGCAGTGATGTCCCCCCCCCACAAAAAAAAAACAAAATAGGCATGCACATATGTAAATATATTAATATATGACAGGGATATAGGTCTATGTACATATATATTTAATGTTAAGAATTATCATAGCAGATGTGTATTAGGTCTCTACTCAAGTGCTCCCTCAAAGCAAGAACTCTTTGTTATAATAAGCTGGTATCCTGTGATGCTCAACTTCCAGACGTGATCACGGAGCACAAAATGGGTGCATCAGTTAATGTGGTGAAGAAAGCTAATAATGCCCAGCTATCAGGGGTCTTAAGGACTTAAAATCAAAAACAAGCCACATGGAAGATGCACACTAGCCTGTGTGATCAAGAAGTGTTGACTGGATCTGGTAGTAGGCATTAAATGACCCAAAACATACAATATGTTGAATGGGGGCTATGTATTGGAGACCCAAAGCCCATCTGTAGACACTTGGACACTTTTTTACAGAATGGACACTGATGAAGGAACAAGTCAGCCAGGGTGTAGCATAACACTGACAGAACACACAGCATTTCTGTAGTTCTTTAATGTTTCCTGCTGCTGACTATCATGACCTTGCAAATCTAGCTAGACTGGAGCGTGCACACTGGTACAGATGAGAACTCTTGACACATGGAATCCAGTAGAGATAAAATCCCTCAGGAAAAGTAAAGAGAGCAGCTATACCATGAGGGTAGGGGGAAGTGAGGAGAAGCATGAAATATGAGGAAATCAACTACATTGATTGATGTATAACAGCTGCCCCCCCCCCCAGGGGGACAAACAACAAGACATGGGTGGAGGAAGATTGTGTAAGATTTGAAAATAATAATAATTTATAATTGATCAGTGCTCCATGATGGTAGGAGAAAGGGGGAGGGAAGGAAAAATGAGGAGCTGATACAGAAAGAAAGCTGATACAGGGGCTCAAGCAGAAAGAAAATGTTTTGAAAATGTTGGTGGCAACATATGTACAAATGCGTTTGATATGATTGGCATTTGGCCTGTTATAAGATCTGTAAGACCCCCCCACACAGTAAAATGATTTCTTAATAAAAAAGAGAAAATTCATACACTCTTCTCTTTGTAAAGCTTTTGTGGATTTACATAAAGATATCGTGCTGTAATAAAAAGAGACATTGTGAAGCAAGAAATATCTTATATGAATGCAAAATTTCCAATTGAAATATTTTCGTTAATAAAAATCTTAGCTGACGCCTTGGTATGAGAAGACATTTTCCAAAACATACAAATATATGTATGGGCAATGATATGCCCACAGTGCTAGGTTAATGATGCCATATTGCTGAAGCTAAAACAAGTTGTAGTTTTTGTGGTGAAAAGTCAGTCAACTTCACAGAGATATAGACTTGTAAGTTATGTGACTCTCTTCATATGGTGTCTGTGTAATTAGAGGATACAAATTCTAGTGCAAACTTAGGAATTTACGATTGTTCATTCATCAATTTTATCCTGTTTGACCTAACCTCTGCTGTGGCACTACGTATGACTCCTCCCGTCATTACTCTGCAATAATTCAGTATTCACAATGGTGTGGTTTCAATCACTCTGGATTTAGTGTCAGAACTAAAGTGAATTCCTTTTCTACTCCCCTTTTAATTACCCAAGATCATAAAGGATATTTAGTGGAAAAACAACTCCAATTTATCTCATAAACTGTATCCATGCTTACTTCCCTATTAGATATAATCATTTTATTATTGAAAACTCTATTGATTATATATATATATATATGACATAATTTGGTTATATAATACTAGTTAGTCTAGGGTTCAGACCCTTTACCACTTACTTTGATCTTATTTACTAACTTAACACCTCATTTGTAAGAGCACGTTTTTCTCTTTATGAGTCTTGTGAATACTTTAAACTTTTATACCTCCATGCCTTACATTCTGTGTTTTCCAATATGATTAGATTTTTCGTTACTTTCCTCCTCTCTGACTCAGTTCTTCTGAATGCAATTCCAGTGCCTTGTTCTAGCCTTCTCATCTCTCGATGTCTCATGGAGCCTCGCATCCTCTTTGCCACGCTCTCGCAGTTGGATTACATCTCTCTTTCTACCCGATTGCAGTAAATTTATATTTATTTATGTATCTGTTTTGCTTACAAAGACAAGGATTAGATCTATGTGTATAGAGATGTTCATGAAATATATAGTTTAAATATCTTGTGTGATACATAGCACGTGAGTTAAATATATTTTTTCATGTGTAAATGAATGAGGCATGCAATATTGATTTGGTGATGATTTTGGCAGACCTAAGTTTCCACAATTATAGAAAGAGTGAACATGAATCAGTATCACCTAATATCCCTTTTTGCTCAAATCTGCTGCATTTACTATATTGACAAAACAGAAGATATTTTGAAATGATACATTATTATATCTAAGTATTGTGTGTGGTACTTGAATTTAAATATTGGTTCAATTTTTAATTTCTGTATTATATTTATTGTAAACTTACTAGGGGTAAGAAATGTATATATATTTGTATATATAGTGTGTGCATGTGTGTGTGTTTGCAAAATCATGACATACTTTCAAGCAGTTTAAAATCTGATGCACTGGAATTCTCTGGGCTATCTCATTCACATAAACTCACCGACTTTATTCACATTGTCTATTCTTTCAGTAAAGTAATATTGTAAGAACCCTGTAGTACGTTGAAAACTTTCATATTTCCCAAGAATAAATTTTATTTGCCCCCATATTTGTTCATGCTTGTCCTTCTTGGTATTTTAATTACTTGATCTAGTTGTATAGTAGGCAAATAGTTGATATATGAATATGAAGTTATTATTTCTATAAAAAGCAACCTGAGTGCCTGTGATAGACACATACTAAAGTGATTCCTCAACCTCATAAGATATGATCTTGTGTAATTTCTCACCTTTTATATATGGAATTTAAAACTTGTTCTAACCAATAGATTATAACAAAGATGGTGAGATGTCACTTCTCGATTAGCCTATGTTATGTGGCAAAGGTGAGGGGGTGTCACCTCAGTGACTGTTCTATCAGTCTTCATCTTCACAGTGAAAAAAATAGTTTCTGTGGGCCTTAAAGAAGCAAGGCACCACACTTTGAACTGCGTAGGGCATAGGCTCTCAATCGGGGAGTTGCAACCTCTTTGGGGGTCGAATGGCCATTTCATAAGGCTCAACTAAATCCATCAGAAACATATATTTCCAGTGGTCTTAGGATGTGAGACACCGCTCCTCTCTGTCTCCAGTGGGGTCCACCCACTTGCAGATACGCCCACATAGGAGTACCTAGAATGAAGGCTGTTACCCATGCTACACCATGCTCGAAGATGAAATTTCACTTATTTGTAATTAGAAATACATATTTTTCAATATAAAAACATCTATTGTGTTTGTGTTGATCACTTTGCTTTAATTACGTATGATGTATAGCAATGAGAATGCATCATATGAGATATTTACATGAAGATTCATGGTAGCAAAATTACAGGTAGCAAGGAGCAAAGAAAATCATTTTATGGTTGAAAGTCACTACAGCATGAGGCACTGTATCAAAGGATCACAGCGTTGGGAAGATTGAGGACCGCTTGCTCTATGGATCTGTTTTGATAGGAACTGTGGAAAGTCCCGAGAAAGAGGGCTGATGCTGGCTGTCAGACAAAAGATAAGAAGCTGCTGCCCTGAGTTAGAAGCCATGCATAAACGGACAAAAGTAACAATCATTATTTTGTCAAAATTCTAAAGCAGATTGAATCCTATCTGAATTGAACCTCCAGATGAGATCAATACTCACAGAAACTTTGATTGGACCCTTGTGATACTTTGATCTAAGGTTTGATTCTGTTTTCCTAGGTGTTTTGACCTATGAAAAATTTGAGATAAAAAATTCATATTACTTTAAGTTGTTTAGTTTATAGCAATGTTTTACACAAGAGAAAACTAAGAAAATGCCTAGACAGCTTAAATAGTGACTAAATCATAATGAATACATCTAAATCTGTGTCCACTGTCATCAACTTAAGTCCAACCTGTAGTGATGAATTTAACACTAATGTCTAATTTTGTCAAGGTAGGACAATAATAGGGAAAACTATGGAAAAGTTTATAAAAGTCCTTCTAGAGGAAAAATCTTAATGTGTGGATCAAGTGGCAGTCTGAAAAATTGGTCAAAAGTAAGATTTTTTAACAATGACAAAAACTTAATTCAAAATCAAATGACAGTAAATCTGCGGTGTGTGTAGCAGTGTTTGTCCATTTTACAAATTTCTTGAATAAAAAAAGGTAGGGAACAGGAAAATGTTAACAAATGCAGTTTAGAGTTTTACAAAGCATTCGTAGGCAATGCCTTAGGGAGTTATTAATAAGAAAGGCAATGCTAAATTATCACTATCAGATTTATACTCAGAGACTTGGAAAGCATCAACAGATTAAGGCATTATTTCACCTACCATATCTTGTTTTAAGTTTGAATCTAGGATTTCGAGACTATCTTTTTCAAAACGATTCTATACTTAACTCTTTTAATCAAAAAATCAACCACAGGCATTTACTGAATTGGATGAAGGGTTTTCTCAACAATGGACATGCAAAGACCCAATTAATTACTATAGTATAAAAACACACCCCAACCAAATAAACACAACTTGCCATTGAATCTATATTGACACCTAGCAACTGCATAGGATAGTAGAATAACTGCTTACGGGGGTTTTAGGTCTATAAATTCCCTCATCTTTCTCTGGTCACATAGCTTGTGGGTTTCATCTGCTGACCTTTCTATTAGCAGCCAATGCTGAAAACACCTGGGCTTCTTAATTAGAGCATAAGCAACACTATAATAGCCTTCTTCAGGCACTTCTGTGAAGAAGGGAAGCATTCCTCACTGGATGATCTGAGAAGGGTTTGCAGAAATAAGACATCTTATGCTCACAATGGATGAGAAAGGACACAGGTGTCTGGCGTTTGTACTTCATGAGAAGTAAGAAATGTCTCAGCAAAAAGGTATAGGGTGGGGACTGAGCCCCTGTGGTGCAGTGGTTGAGTGTGGGACTGCGGCCCCTTGGCTTGGTGATGCAAATCCAGCAGCAGCTCTCCGGGAGCAAGACTGGGTAGCTCCCATGACCATCAGAGAGCAGTGATGCCCCCCCCCAAAAAAAAAAAGTATAGGATGATACCCAGGACAATATAAGATCAGAAAATATGGGTTATCAGAACATATGAAACTCTAATTTAAGCAAAAAGAAGCCACTCACCAAATGAGTGTGGATGAACATGCAATGTGTTCCATTGTTGATCTTGTATTTCAGAAAATTGCTTTTATTTTACATATTGCAATTTCATTTGAACCCATTATAATTTTAGGTAAGGCAAGGTGGAGGCTTATCTTTAAATACAATCTACCAGAAGAGTATGT
>PVJH01002304.1:0-173084 GCA_004026705.1 Nesogale talazaci
GGCCACATGGAGACCTCTGCCAGCAATGAGTTGCTTCTGCTGTTGATGGACCCTGGGCCCTGGAAGCGAGGAATCATGTGGAGACCCCTGCCAGCGCCAGGATTCTGCACCCACTCACCTGTGACTTCATGAGTTGGAAGGAGACTTTATAGATTGATTTCAGGCATATGAGTTAATATCAGACTTATGACTTTGAACTGGACTGGGCTCAATGTCCTGTTTCTCTTGTATATAAACCTTTTCCTTATATCTATATAGATGTCTATGAAATTTGTTCCTCTAGCCTACTTAGACTAACACAGGTATAATGATGTTTTTAACAACTTTCTTGGATACAGTCACAGATTTCTTTTAGACCGATTTACCAATTAAAAATACACAAAAAGAAAATAGAAAAGAAAAAAGTTGCCATTTATATAGGAGCAGATAACTGTGGCTTTCTCTGAAGCAGACTCACTGTGTGGGTTTGCAAAGCAACCTTTTTGTTAGTAGCCATGTGCTGAATCATTTTGTCAAATCAGCAACATTATTATTAAATATATTTTTAAAGATAACTTGATTAAAAATCATTTTATTGGGGACCCGTACAGCTCTTATCACAATCTATCTATCCATCCATTATGTCAAGCACATTTATATCTTTGTTGCCATCCTCAGTTTCAAAACCTTTTCTTAGTACTTGAGCCCTTGGTATGGGCTCCTCATTCCACCACCCCCCTTCCACCTTCCCCCTCATGAACCCTTGAAAATTTATGAATTTTTTCCCATGTCTTACACAGACTGAAGTCTCCCTTCACCCACTTTTCTGTTGTATATCCCTCTGGGAGGAGGCTAAAATGTAGATTATTGTGCTCTGTTCCCCATTTTGTCCCCCTCCCCACCTTCCCCATCTCCACTCATTATGGCTACTCTCAATATTGGTCCTGCGGGGCTTATCTGTCCTAGATTCTCTGTGTTTCCAGCTCTTAGTTGTACTACTGTACATAACTTTGATTGTAGTATGATTCTAGCCTAATATTTCACACCAGGCTACGGACAACAAGACTGTCATTTTCTGACACATTCTTCTGTCATGGCCAACTGTACTGCAAATCTGCTGTTAAGACTCATGCGAATGATTTTTAAACAGACACCTTCTTTCTTCACAAAGAAACAAACAAGTACTTTTATCCTCAGTGGTTTTCTCATAGGCAAAGGCACAGACTCCGAAATTTCTCATTACGTCTACGTTTGCCCTGATGGAGCCACATTTTCCATGGACCCCCATCCAGAAACTTCACCAGGATAAGACTGGAACGAATGACACCAGGTAAAACTTAACACTGGCAAGCTAACTCACCTTTTAGCTCTAAAACAACATAACCCAATGGCCCACAGATCAAAAACATTTTAATGGTCACGATACACATGAATGCTTATGTGCGTATCTTCCTGTGATTTAGCCAAGCTAAAAGCGAAGGAAGTGAGTTGTGAGATCAAAACAAATGTATGATGACTGCATTTACTGAAACCTATCATTTAATAATCATTTCTTTTGATCATCACTCCAGAAAAAAAAACATATATTTCCCAGAAAGGGGACACTACAATATGGCCTCATACAGTCATTTCAGGATCGTGCGTAGTTCCAAGGGCAGATGTAATGACCCGTGCTACTTTGATGTCCCAGAATGTCCATTATCACAATTTTAGATGCTTTGAGTTGAACAGGCAACATCTTCCAACATTCAATCTAAAATGCAACCAACTGTTTTGATTAACTCAGGATTTTAATGCTAAGGCAGATTTAAAAAAAAATAGACCTGACTGCATGATTCCTTTCCAGTTAGTTCTCCAAGTATGGCAGAAACCTGATCCCCTGACGCCTCCTGCCCAGTGAGGTAATAGAGAAACGTGCGGGTCGGCATGCAGAATCTCAGATCCCAGGTGACAGAGAGCCTGCCCCGGGTTTCAGGAAACCAAACCGCCAGGGATGCAATCCTATTGATCTTAGTGTGAAGGTGATTCATTCAAATCATGGAAAATGGAAAGGAAAAGCCAAGCTAATGGTTTCTTGACCTGCACTTTACAACCTAGTTGGCAAATCTCGGGTAGTCTGCTCTTACATGTGTAAATAAATGGTTTATGGCCCACAACGCAAAGGAAAGAACTCTTTTTTACCCAAACTGTCAAATTAAGCTTTTGAGAGTCAAATGACTTTCCCAAGAGCACAGAAAGCAAATGTGTCACTTCTGTTTCATCTGCAAGTGCTCAACCATGTAGCATTCTTTTAACACCAGAAGTTGACCTCAGCATGACTTGAATCCCGAATTGTATGGCAAGTGATTGGCAATGCCAGTAAATGAAATAATGAGACCCAAGAGAAATTTATTGCTTTTTTACCTTTCAAAAAATTATATTTTGCTCACTTCATTTTTGAGTGGAATCAATTTTGGGCTGCAAAGCATGACCCACCCTATTGATGCAACAGTTTCAAAACTGAGGCTGAGTGGAATAAACAAAATATCACTGACGGCATTAAGATACTGAAAAATGTCAAGACAAAAATGATGTCATCTTACTAAACAGCAAATAAGACTACAGAAAAACACTATGTAATACTCCTGGGATTAATTATGTCAACTCTAAGAGGCTGATGTTACAGGTGGGATATCATCACAACAAATTTATGAGAAGACAGTCTCTGATTACAACTGATGGGCAGGTCAGTTCTGTGATAGCCCGAGTGAAGCACTGACCAGAGTACAAACCACCCTTGCTCAGAATAGATGCTATGAGTAAGACAAGAAAATATTTGGAGACACCTAAAATCATTATATTTCCCATGTGAAATAGTGATGAATGCAATTAATGTATGTTCCTTAAAATACATACCCTTTAACCTGCATTGCCTTGATGACAGAAATGACAGCACTGGTTGGATTATTCTGGGTTGACATGATTTCTTAGGTGGGCATATCAGAGAAGGAAGGGGATCTTTGACATCGAGGTAGCCAACTGTCTTTCAGTGCATTCAGATAAACTGATTTAGCCCACCGTTTATGGGCACCGTGAACTAAGGACAGAGCAGAATTGTATAGCTGCTCAACTCTGTGAGAGAACAAATAGTTTCCTTTATCGTAGTGAGGATTAACCTTCCATGGGAGGTTGTCTTTGCTGGATCCAAAGGGTTCCGCTATCATTAAGCAGCTGCTATGCTTTCTGGGTAACAGCAGACACAAAACTCTTGTCACCTGGGAAGAACTAGTGAATAACTTGCATTGATATTTCGGTGGTGGCACACCTGGCTGTCTTTCTAGTCTTTATCTCAATGAATGAAGGAAATTAGATACAAACTGACTTATGCATAATGGGTAACATTCAAAGAAACTTATAATTTACTTTTGCAAAGAATTTGGATTTCTAAATTGCTAACTTTTCAATTTCTAAGAATCCCTTTTCTGATTTGCTGTTTCATAGACAAACAATTCGTATATCTTTTTCTTGAATGTAAATGAGGTTTGTGAATACTTTTAAATAATTGAAGGAGTGGGGAATTCAAGCCAGCCTGAAATAAACAAGGCTGTTAACCATTTCTGAAAACAGAATGAGTACATGAAAAAGGCAGATCATAAAAAGAGACAGGAACATTCTGATCATCTATTTCCTTAGCTATAGGGAAAATAAACTGACCACCTTCCACTTACATGTAGACAATAAGGAACTTACCTAGGCTAGAATTGCCTTTTGCTATAGTAATTGTCTTCTCAAAAGACTCTGTGCATGTGCTTTGTAACATGACACATTCACCGGGAGAAGTCAGGGCACTCTGTTCAAGTAAGTACTCGGAGCCCTGACGGAAAGAAAAACAAGTCACATGAAAGGGACAACTAGACTTTGGAGTGGCATTTCAACATCCCACAGGTTCTCTTCTCGGCTAGGCCCCCACCCCCCAAGCAAGAACCTATAACTGAAACAAGTTCATTGGCTGCCTTTGGAAAATGTTAGGGTCAGGAGATACTTTTTCTTTTTACAAGCAGATTAGTCAGACCGACTCTTACCTACTTCACCACCCCACCCCACCGCCCACCCCCAAAAGTAAGCTTTGAAATCATACCCTTCCAGTTGAATTAGAGAGCATGGAAGAACTCTGCTCAGCACTTGATGTGATCTCATCTGAGAGCTGAGATTCGGCCCATGCGACTGTGGTTTCACATCGGTACTGTTGCTCAATAGTGCTTGCAGGCATGTAATCATTGACTGTAAACCCAGAAGTGGACCCCAGGCTCAGGTCCACTGAGGGCATGTTCTCATCCTGTCGTTGCAGGAGACTCTGGGCATACAGTTCCTCCAAGGACAAATGCAGGTCAAGGATTGGATCTGAAGGATTTTCGACAGTGTCCTGGTGGATCGAGAATTTTCAACACTTAAGGGCTGTGATCATTACATGATTATCTTTTGTCAGGCAACTTATTAATGAATAAAACATAATTGTTCGTAACTGAGAAAAGATTCTGAAACCCACAATCCATTCATTCACTCAAAAGATTTTTTTCATTAATGCTTTCTGATATCTCCTACAAATCATACATCTCTTGGGTGAGTGGGCTACCCATATGCAGTATACTGCTCATAAAGTCTAAAGCTAACACCATGTTCTCTCTGCAAATAGCATCACCCAGAATTCTAACTACCTAGTGAAGCAAGTAAGAATTAGCACTAAATCACATTTCAAATGCAGATTATCTCCAAACCGTCTAAACGTGTCCCTATTTTATTGTGAGATCTAGAGCATAAAAAGTCTTTATTGGTTCATTCCCAAGAGCCTCCAAGAGAATATCAATTGGTAGGCATCTATGGAGAAGATAAGGAAGCTGAATAAGTAAGATGAAAGGGGATTTTTCATAGAGTATCTGGAAGATAAAACAGAAGGAATTCTAAGATAGGGCGCCTTGCTTGCATTTAAGGAAGCAGAGGGCTAGCCAAGGCTAGCAGAACTCACAGTCAGAAGGACTGACACAATGGTTACGATGGTGGACATCATGTGCTGCTTACTGTGAGGTTGACACAGAAACCAGGTAACCACTGCTGCTAGGAGTTATAAACTGATGACCTCTACCTACCAAATAATTGATCAGAGGAGAAATAGACACACAGGTAAACTTCATGCTCATTTTTTAACCCTAAACTGAACCATACAGTAAATGTTTTCTACTTGCCTTCTTTGCAGTGTCCTTATGTTAGCAAGATTTCCAGATCAAGTAAATAAAAGCCAACTTTCATTTTCTTATGGCTGCAAAATATCGCTAAGTATAAAAGGTAGGAGAGATTTGGTGGCTTTAAGCCAGGTTCAGACCCTGGGGTTCAGATACTGGCTCCATTGAAAATTGAGTACGCTTTTGAAGCATTCATCTGCATACTGGGGTAAATAAGAGGACCAAGAAGAGACCCTGGGTCTTGCAAATGGATATGCCCTCAACTACTCAGTGAACACACACCCAGAGGCACCCTGAAACACAAGCTGAGCCATCTGTTTCCAAAGGGTCCAAGCCTCCAAAACCCTGTGTCACACAGTTTCCCTTTAATTCCCAAGGGGTTACTATCAGTTGGAATCTATTCCATAATAGTTAAAACAATAAGAATCAGGATTACTGAGAAGGTGAACAACATTTCTATCGACAGAATGCTAAGAACTGGCCTGAACAAATCGGAAAGGAGCCATCATCACGCAGTGGGGATGCCCTTGGCCTGCTGACCACGGGTCAGTGATGTGACCACAGGAGGAAGGAAGCTGTCTGCTCCCATGGAGAGTTAAAGTCTTGGATACTCAGCGGGCCAATTCCATCCTGTTCCGGAGTGCTGCAATGAGTTGGAATGGGCGCAATGGCAGTACTTTGAATAATTTTATTAAACATCTTGGTGTATATTTGTAAAGGATGTGTTTAGCATGAACTCATAGACTTGGAATTGTAGGTCAAATGATATGCACCCTTAGAATGTTGATAATGCAAAGCAAGCAAACCAACCAACCAACCAAAAAAAGCAAACTCATTGCCATCCAGTCAATGCTGATTCCCAGCCGGCCCCTGTGGGTGTTTGAAACTGTAACTGTCTACCGGAGTAGAAAGTCCAGTCCTCCTCATATGGAGTAGCTACTGGTGGTTCTGAACTGCCGACCACATGACTCACAGCCCAAGGTGTAACCACCACACTCCCACGGTTCTTAGTAGAGCCAAATTGTCTTCCCATTTTCAGCCCTCCAAACAAACTTTGAGACTATCCGTTATTCATCTTGCCATACCTAGATATCGTTACCAAGCTGATCTATAAGAAATGTAGCCATTACGATCTTCTATGATGTCTCCAGCTCTTGGAGGCTCTGCCTTCCGTGTATCTTCTTCTGCAAGCTATTTCATAAGCTTTATCGAACTGGCTACAAGGTGATTTTTACTTGTCCTTCTCATCTACATCCTGTGAACGTGCAAAGTCATTGTCCACAATATATATTTCAAATATTGTCCCAGGCTGTCATTTGCCTCTTAAGTTTACATTTTAAGTTTTTGTCGTATCTTGTCATGAAGTTCATTTTTTTATGTAATCAAATTTGTCACTTTTCCCTTTGTGTGTCTATACTCTGTATCTTGCATACTAAGCCCTGCCTCTACACAAGGCAATGCTTCCTGATATTTTTCTTCTACTTCATAAATATTTTCAGATCCAGTTTTAGCCTATCCAGGATTTATTTCAAAGTGTGGTATGAGATTTTTTTTCAAAGTTTTTCCCCCCAAAAGGGTACTCAGTTGCTCAAACACAACTTAAATACAAACTAATCCCTTTCTGGAAATAAAAACAAAAATTCTTGATATAGAGGATTAAGGTAAGTGGGGCTCACAAACAAATATGTAACATCTTTACCTTCTTTGAGGGCAAATGATACATAAAACGATAATCCACACTTTCCAAGTATAAACAATAATCTGTTTGCTCACTTGCTCAATGGTGACGATTTGATCCATGTGTAAAGTAACAATGGACATACAATACATGTGGCTAACTTCTGTATGGCTAAATTAATTATAAGAATTAGCATCTTCGCCATGCCTCAAAGAAAGATAGCCATCAGAACTGCTTATCATCAGAAAAAGAGGTTAAGCAGTCCTGTTATCTGGGGTGTACTAGAAATCATATATCAGAAACATCCATGTATTATTCATGAAGGAGTTAACCCAGACACACAGAAAATAAAGAGCTAATCAACACAGCAGACAACATACGCCTACTCCAGAAATGGTTCTGGTTGCTAAACCACCAACTGAGTTTTATTTTTAAAAGTCTTAAGGATCTAAAAGAAAAGCAGTTCTTCCCCCAGAATTTGTCCAAAAATAACTCTACAATTTCCCACTGCAACTTGGTATCTGAACTGAAATCTTTTAAAACCCCACTTTAATAGGTGCCTCTACTGGATGCATTCTTGTTCTCCAAGAAAAAGAGAAAGGGAGGCAAGGGTCAGAAAATATGCCAATACATTGACCAGCAAGTCTATGGCCTACGTGTACATTGTCAGTCGGGCCTGGGATTGAATTGTGTTAGCTGAAAATGTATGTTTAACACCTAGTCCCGATGCCTTTGGATGTAATTCTGTTTTAAAGAGGGTTCCCTTTGTTCTCTGATAAGGTTGTGCCAGTATACGATAGATCCTAAACTTAATCATTTATGAATTATAAAATGACCAGAACAGATGCAGAAACTTTTCAAGATGGGAAGACAGGTGCCAAGGGGCCATGGAATGCCTGGGGCTGCCAACAAAGAAAGAATCTACATGACTAAGACACTGGTGTAGACTTGGAGCAGACACCAGGGGAAAACACATGTCCATGGTTTAAAGACACCCACTTGAGGCATGTGTGATACATGAGAACTAGGTAACTAAGAGCCTTATATTTGGGACCGTTTTTACCCTGACAATATATTCATAGAGACTAGCTAGATACTTAACCATGCACTAGACCCAGAGCTAGTTTTTCAGCAGTCAGATTATATATATATATATATATATATATATATATAATGTGTATATATGTATACACACATATATGTATATATAATGTAAAAGGGATAGGGAAACATCTCTTGTATCATGACAGAGTGCACGTTTGTTACTAGGGTTTTCATCATCATCCTCACCTTCTTCATGGGGAGAAAAGTGCTTGCCTGTCCTAACCCTCTTCCCACAAATAAAAAGATAAACAAGAAACTATATAAACAGTCGAAGCATGGCTGTGAAGGCAGCAATCGAATATGGGGCTGGAGAAGAGACCAACAAGGGATTTGTAGGAATATGCAGATGTTTTAGTCACAGGAGTCAATCACCACATTGTAGGCAATGTGCAGTGAGGTGCTCCCGCAAACACCAAGTTCAGCTTCCAACTAAAACCAATAGGATTGGGGGCTTTTTTTACCCACTGCCTTCCAGATAATTCTAACTCCCCCTGGCGCTAGGAAACAGAGTGTAATTGTCCAGAGTTCTCTGCTTCTTACAGGAGCAGAGAGCCTCATCTTCTCCCTCGGAGCAGCCGGTAGGGTCGAACAGACAACCTTGTCATGACTATCACAGTATTCATCATCAGAACTCCTCAGTGGTTCCTGGTGGGACCAGTAATTCGGAAGCAAATGTATGCCACAAGTTGGTATCAATTTTATGTCTGGTGAGAAGGTGTGAGTACAGTTTTATTTATTTATTGTAAGGGCAAGAAAATACTCAAAGGCTTTTTCAATGATTTAAAAACTGCATGTGCAATAAGCAGAGGGGACTGTGAGGATGAAATTGTTATGAGTAGCAGTTGGCTCAATGGTTTAAAATTGAGAGCAATTTTACCTAAAATTAAAAATCAAAAAGTTGTCTGTAAGGAGTGCATCTGTAATGCAGGGACTTTCTCAAGCTGGCAGGCAGGTTGAATGCAGGAAAGTGGATATGGGTGTAGAAAAGGATGATCTCTTTACAGACATCTTACATTTCACAATATATTTGGGCAATATTTTTAAGTGAAAATATGAAGAAATCAAGGAAAACATCTCTCTGGGAATTTGATATATTTAATATATATATGTATGTGTATGTGTGTGTGTAAGTTTGAAAAAATATATATAAACATATAAGTATCTAAGTTTGAAAAAACTCAATTTTTGCGTCACCTGTTTGAAAGTGACATGGAAAGAAGTGTGTGTGTGTGTGTGTGTCTATAAAAAGATTAGTCAAAAAAACAGAGAAAACTTAGAGCAACATGAAAGAGAAGAACAAAAACAAAAAACAGTTGGTTTAGTAACATTGCCCTTTAAAATCCACATTTCTGCTGCTATCACTCCATACCTTATTTTTCTGGTTCTTTCTTAATGGTTATTTTTCTAAATGATAATCTTTTTTTGTTGTTCCTCTTTTTTTAGCATACTTTTATTGGGGGTTCTTCCATCTCATCACAATCCACACTTCCATCCAGTGTGTCAAGCATATTCGAACATAGGCCACCATTATCGTTTCAAAGCATTCTCTTCCTGTTTGAGCCCTTAATGTCAGCTCCCCATTTCTTGCCCACTCCTCCCCCACCTGCCCTCCTTCACAAATCCTTCATAAGTTGTACATTATTATTTTCCTATCTTACATCATCCACCATCACACCTCACCCACCTTTTCCTTATTGATCCCCTGGGAGGGGGTTATAGTTATTATGATGTAATAATATCATAATATTATTGCTCCCCCCATCCTCCCCAAATCAGATTTTCTGTATTGTGGGTTCTTATCTGTAGCAGTGTGCATGCTCTGGTTCAATCTGATTTGTAGGGCAGAATTAAGGTCAGGATAGTAGGGTGACGGAAGAACCAAAGAACTAGAGGAAAGTTGTGTTTCATCAGTGCTATTCTGTACTCTAACTGGCACACCTCCTCCTGTGATCCCTCTGTGAGGGGATGTCCAATTATCTACAGATGGGCATTGGGTCTCCACTCCATCCCACCACCATCCTCCACCCCCCATCATTCATATTGGGTATGATTTTGTTCTGGATCTTAGATGCCTGATAATACATCCAATCAACTCATGATCCTATAGGCTGGTGTTGCTTCCGATTTAGAAGGCCATATGTTCATCTTCAAACCTTTAAGACCCAGATGCTATATCTTTGATAGCCGGGCACCATCAGCTTTCCTCACCACATTTGGTAATGCACTCATTTTGTCTTCAGTGATCGTGTCCGGAGGTGAGCATCACAGAATGCCAGATTTTTAGAACAAAGTGTTCTTGTGTTGAGGGAGTACTGGAGTCGAGGCCCATTGTTCAAAAATGATAATTAATCTAAGGAAATAAGCACATACTCCCCTGGCCAGTATAGCTGAATGAGGGGGATCTGTAGCCCTGGTGTTTAAGGGGTGGTGTGAGCTCTGCTAAAAAGGAGACCTGGCTCTTTGCTGAGTCCGTGCTCCCGAAGTCTTACCACTTCTGATAGCAGACCTGATCAATGCTGAAGGGCATCTGAGCTTGACCTTTTCCAGATTCCATTGAAGGCTACGATGCTTTTTATATAATTAGCAAAGGAAAAAAAGAAAGGGTGAATCTTTGAATTTTCACACTCTACTTGCCTTTAAAATCAATATGAAAATGAGTTGAATTTTGTTATTTTGTAAATAAAAGGTATTTTTATTGTAAGTCTAGAAAGGAAACTAGCACCCAAATGGCCAGTTACACCACATGCTTTTCATTTTTTTTGCTTTGACTTCTTTTCTTACTCTCTCTCGCCCCTGGTATTCAACTGCCGCTACATGTTTGTTCTCAAAAGCCACAGGGGCAGTTGTTTTATTCTCTCCTGTAAGGTAGCCATGAGTCAGAGTAGACTCTAGGGCAGTAAGTTAGTTTTGTTTCTACATTTGCCTATTCTAAATATTCTATATAATTGAGATCACACACCATTTGTCCTTTTGTGATTGAATTCCTTCACTCAGCATAATGTTTCCAAGGTTTATCCATGTCTTAGCACATATGGGAGTATCATTTCTCTCTATGAATACTCTCAGAATATGTCTAGGGAGCAGGATTCTGGTTGTACTTCTTCCAAGAAAGATTTGTTCATACTTCTGGCAATTTGCAGTATACTCAATGTTCTTCAGTACCACAATTCAAATGTATCAATCTCTGATCTTCCTTAGTCATTGCCTAACTTCAAAAAAAAAAAAGTACTTGTGGCAGTCACTAATCTGGTGTCAGTTTGAGAATTGGGAGTATATGGGTGGAGTCTCACCTGCCAATCTGGAGATAGCCAATGAGACCTCTGTGTGGGCATGGCTTTCTCCTGAGAATTCTGGGAAATCTGGCTGTATTTCCCCCTTGAATGTGAGCAAATTATAACTCAGTCCCTTAGAGATGCTCTTCTGATAAGACACAAGGTTGACTCCCTGTGAGACATTTCAGAGGAGAAGCCACATGGACTTACCCTGATGGAATCAAACCTCTGAAGCCAGAAAAGCCACGTAGAAACTCTGCCACTGCTGAGATGCTTGAGAAGTCCCAGAGAGGTCCCTGCCAGCACAGAGATACTTCTACCACCACTGGATACACAAGACTCTGTACCCACTGTTCTGTGACTGTCCTGGCATCATTGCATGTGCTTCGTGAGTCTGAAGAGGACTTATGGATTAGTATCTATCATATGGGCTAATATTGGACTTTATGACATTGAACTGGACTGGGTGGGGATGTTTTCTCAATGTTTAATTGCTCTTGTATATAAACTTTATGTGTGTTTATGGATTTGCTTCTCTAGTCTACTCGGAATAACACAATAATTTTATTGGGGGGCTCTTACATATCTTAACACAATCCATATACTCATCCAGTGTGTCAAGCACATTTGTACATATGCTGTCATTATCATTTTCAAAGCCTTCTCTTCTCACTTGAGCCCTATATCAGCTTCACTGCCTAACTTCTGCATGCATGTTTTTAAAACGTTAATTGGGATTTAATACATATATCACTCCATAGTCCAATCACAACAAGTAGAATTGTATAATTACTACCACCATTTCCAGGCATTCTTTCTACATGGACTCCTTGACAACCTCTCCCATTTACTCCACCTCCACCACTGTCCCTCATCTCTCTCTGAAATCCTTGTGCAGCTGGCTGCCCCTATAGCTTCATTAACCCTGGGTTTCATATACTGAAAAACATGAAAAAAACATATGAAATCACTTCAAGAAGGTGATTTCCTATGACCTAGCACCTCTGAGATACACTCTAATGAAGAAACAAAAGCCAAACAAAACAATGCAAACCAAAGCTACAGAAAAATTTGGAAATCAGATCAGGTCACGCCTGCATCATATGGGGAAATCTACTGAGGAAATTGTAACTGTTCCAGTCAGGTCTATGCCTTTGATCTTCTATACGCCTCTCTCCCACGCACTCTGTTTAGTGACCACTTTTCTATCATCCCTCAATTTTAGATAGGGGGAGTTTTCCGGAGGTTTATTTTCTGTGTAGTTCCACAAATAAATCTTGCTCCCACTGTCATCCATCGCCTTCTGCACAGTGGATTCTCACATTTAGGCTCTGATACTGATCTCTCCTTCAACTTTGAATTATATGGGTTCCTATAGTGACTACATGGGGTGCTTCTTCCATGTGGACTCAGTTGACCTCTGACTAGATGACTACTTGCTTAAAGACCAGCAGTAAAGAACCCAGATGCTATTTGATCTGATAGCCAGGCACCTTCTAAATTCATTGCCACATTTTGCTACAGCACACTTCTCTTCCATGTTCCCTTCCTGGGGGCGAGTATTGAGCAGGGCCACGATGCAGGAACTAATTGTTCTTAAGTTGGAGCTAGGAATTAGTCTGAGTCCCAAAACCATTTCTGGATCTATGCTTGTTTGGGTTTTTTTTTCCCTTTTAATTTGTTGTTATTTGAGTTAATGTATATATAATTCCATAGTTTATTACAGCAAACAGAATTGTATGACTGCATCCATATTCTGTCTCTAAACATACGTTTCCTTCCTGGATTCCTTGACATCATCTCCCTTTTATGTCCCCCAATCTCCCTGTAACTGCCCACCCCCCAAGTAAACCCTTGTTCCACTGGCTGTCCCTGTAAGCTCATCAACCCTGGATTTCATTTATCCAAAAACAAATAATGTAACATTAAGAAGGTGACCCCAATGGCATAGCACCTCTGGCATACACCCTAATCTGAATAAGCACAAACAAAATAAACCAGGATAAAATAAAATCGATATGAAAATGAGTTGGGTCTTCTTGAATATCATATAGCATATGGTAGCCCTCTGGGAAAATCACGGTTCTGCTCACAGCAAGGTTGGTGACTCAATCCCAAGAGTCACTCCTATCTACTTCTGAGCAGAGTGACAGACTCTGAAACACCAGGGCAGCTGGACTCTGTCCTCCAGGTGGCTAAGCTTTGGAATACACTTGATGGCAGTGGACACATGTATTCTGTCAATCAATGAAATACAAGAGTAAGCTATCTTTTTCTAAATTCCACACCCAATCACCATTCAGCCTCACACCATCTAGTTTTGTTCATTTGCAGAAATTCACGTCAGTACTAATAAAACAAACAGAAAAACCAAACCCACTGCCATTAAGTGGCATCTGACTCAAAGTGACTTATCCTGCAGGTCAGAACAGAGTGGCTTCCTAGGGCTTCTGAGGCTACAAATCTTTTTTTTTTTTTTGGGGGGGGGGGTTGGGGTGGGGGGCATCCCTGCCCTCTGGTGGTGGGAGTAGGAGGCCCAGTCTTTGCTCCTGTGGAGCCTCTGCTGTAATTGAACCTCCATCCCAGTGGGCCGCAGTCGACGCACAACCACGACGCCACCCGGGCTCAGCCCAAATCTTTGTAAGAACAAATCGCTTCACCTTTCTCGAGAGGAGTAGGTGCTTAGGTTTCACCTGGCAGTTAGCAGTCCAATGGACCACCCACTAAGCCACTCAGGGACTATTCCATAGGGGCCACCAGCAAACACACAGATTGGCCAGAAGGCAGGAAGAGAACTACTCTCTAAGTTAACTGCACACAGAAGCTTCATGCTGTGTTTTTAAAACATCCTCATTCATGCCTCCTTCCTTGTTTTGGAGTTTAAGTATGTCAGTTGATAGGCTAGCTTGCCAAAACTTGCTTCAACAAAAGAGTAAACTGCTTGGGAAAGGGGAAAAAAACACAACAAAAACAAAAGCAACCAAACAGGAGGCAAACAGACTTCAGTGAGTCAATCTGTTGTGCTGTATACAGCCAGCATTTGCCCTATAAAATATATGCTTCTCAGTATGCAGATTGTGTAGTCCCTTTAAGTAACAATTACTAAATTAAACAATGCAATCTGTCCCACTGGCACGGAGAGTGCTGTGCGGTGGATCGGGAGATTCCATTAGGAGATGAACTCAGCTTCCAGCCCCGAGGCCAGTAAAGAGTGAGCACATTCCAGGCAGGACACAGCCAGCCAGGAAGGCTCAGGTGTGGGAGAGGCGAGCAGCTGTTCCCTTCAAGACTCTACCTTGTGAACGGATTCTAGGAGACGGCCCAGAATCATTTGCAAGGATAACAGGTGCACCTCGAACACAAAAGAAGATGCTTTGAAAATGTTCTGTTCCCTTCTCCCCAACAGCCCCTGTACATAATGTTTTATTCATGACTCAAAAAAAGGAAGTAAGCTATGTGAGACCTATAGAAATTCCACCTGCCAATAAGCTCACAAATACTGACGTTCTAACACTGAATTTGGGGAGGTGGAGACTGAGGGCTTGTGGAGAGAGGGAGGGGGACAGAAATCCATCACTTTTTTAAAATGATAATCCTGTCTACCTTAATTGTAATGGTTATTTATATTTCCAACAGATTTATAAAACATCCCTAATGTATGTACTTTTGCCAAGATTTTGCCATATCTTCTTCATATCTTTTTCAAAAGGCCATAAGGCACCACAAAGAACAGCTAAATCCACATCCTTCTACCCCAGCCTCAAACATCTCTCTCGGAGCAAACGATTATGCCCACACACATACAGCATTTTTTCCCCTTACACATACAAGCTTAAATTACATGCTGCATAGTTTTGAATACCAGTTTCTAGAAAAGATTAAAAATCCAACAAATTCATACAGAGACAAAGAACCATAAAACAATGGCCAAAAGAGTTGAAGAGATTAGTTGACAGGAGGTGAAGGTCACATGGCCCGTATGTGGAAGTGTTCAACTTCACTAATGATCAGGAAGTCCACTTTAGGGAGGAAAAACCTACTTCAAGCCCAGAGGAAGGAGGTTGCCGATGAGTACTGACAAACCCACTCCAACTCAAATCAACCATGTGGCAACAGAGGGAAACATTGCCTGGCCCGAAGACACCCTCATGGTCATTGTGAGCCTGTGTTCATCCATCCGTCGATTTGAGGGTTATTTGTTTTTGTTTTGTTTTGTTTTGTTTTTTCCTTTTTTACTGATCATGATGTCCTTCTACTGAGACTGGTACCTTCTGATGGATTTTAAAGTCTTACATATTGAAAATCATAGTCTTGATGGTAATTTATTTCTAAAACCTAGGGGACCCGGATATGTCACATAGTAACGAAAGTCTTCATTCACATCCAGAGACAGAGATTTATGCATTCTTTTACTTTAGGATCACTCCATATAAGAACATACGAAAACATTAAGCTTATAGGGACTAGTAAGTGCTATACGAATGCAAGAAATACTTTCTGTTTATTCCAATGGTGCAAGAGAGTGGATTTGAAAGCCAATACAAAAATAAACTCACTTCTGTCATTTTCCCAAAACGTAGACCTAGTTTGGGAAATGGTATTTATTTTCTACTCTGAAAATCAAAATCAAAAGTTTGGACCCTCGGGCTTCTCACTTTGATTTATAGGCATTCGATTTAAATAAGCTGGAGTGATCTGAAAGGTACAGCAGCAGCATGATCTACATGAAACTACATGTTTATCTGATAACAGCTCTGAGACTAGTGAAATATAAGCTCTCTAAAGTGGGCCCCAAGCTCACCCTCCAGAAAACTGACCTCTGGAAGAGGATCAGAAAGGTGTTATCATAAATGAAATGGCATGTTCTGTCTACCTTAGGAGGAGATGAAGCAAGGGAGGGGCCGTAGTTCAGCCCCTCGCTACAAGCACTCCCTTGAAGAGATGACAGAAGAGAGGCTTGAGTGGAGTAAAGACTCTCATTATCGGGTGAATACTGCGACCCAAACGTGGACTCATCGGCCAGGTCAGCATCATTTGTGTCCACCTGGGGATAAAAACAAGCATGTCAGCTGGGGATTCACGTCGACAGTATACATGGCAAACAGTCTCTACGTGCACTCTTCTAATGATTTGCCGATTTGCTTTCCTCTGGACCACACCAGAGATGGACTAGAATACCAGGACAGAGCGGTCCATCCCCGGGCAGCCCAGGAAGTCTGCCTGTATCAGTGCCAGGCCAAAGGAACACTTCACAAAGGGCCTAGATCTATTTTCAGATTAAACAGCTATATCTCAGAAGGACACTATTTATTTTTCCTAATTCATACAATTCTTGTTTTTAAAAAAATCACTTGTCTGACTCCTAGAATTTTAGATGAAAAAGGAAGGAGGCCAAGCTTTCCTGAGTCTCCTAAAACTTCTGCTCATAGGGACACTCGGCAAATATCCAAGTAAAATCCACTGAGATGAAGCATTTTCCAGACATTAGCTTTAACCAGATTTTAGATGATTCCAGCTATTGGATCTAGAATTTGACGGGGACCACTACAAACCCAAAGAGTTTAAAATCATAAATCTATGATTCCATGCTCAAATTATACTGTCAAATTATCATTGTGCCCTTAAATTCAGTTATGGCTCAAACAACCTTGACACAAAATAAAACTTTGCCGGGTCCTGTGTCATCTGCACAACTGTTGTATACATTGCTGTGGCTGCCAAGAAGTTTAACATCGGGTTAGATCTAAGTTAGGAACTTCTATCATTGGAAAACTCACAGAGAGCAGGGTAGACTCTCACTATATGACATCTCAAAACCCGGTTACTCTTTCCTGTGTCAGGTCCATGTGAAAGCGTTAAAAACAAAAACAAAAATGTGGAAAGCTTGACAAGGTTCTTGAAATTCACTCCCTCATATCTTCAAATGAACAGAACTAATATAGGTACTACCCTTCTCAGACATGCTCAATATTTTCTGTCTGGGTGGCAGATCCCATCTGCATATTCACTTGTGATTTCAGCTGGCATGTTTAGCCAGGGCAACTTTGAAGTGTTCTCACATTAGATCACATCCATTCTTTGAAGCAACTAACACAAATACAGAGAGGCCCTTTCAAGGTGATTTCTCTTCAAATAAACCTCACTAGCCTAAGAACATATTTTAAATGCAGGTTCTTATTCACTAGTGAGTTATTATGTGGAGATATACTGTTTGCAAATGTATGTCTTATACAAAAATCTAGATAGTACATGGTTTATTAACTAAACTTTGAATCATTATTACCAGTAATGTAAATGGTTTAAGAAACATGAAAGACTACCCCAATAAAACATGTTTGCCTATTGCTGATGCCGTAGATTCTTAGAGAAGAGCTTGATGATCAATTCATCCCACCAGTCCAGAGATAAAACAAGCTAATGCCTAGAGAAGCTGAGTGACTAAGCCATAATTGCAGAGCTAGGGAAAAGACCCAGTATACTTACTAGCATTATAAGGTGCGACATTTTCCAAAACGATGTATTGCATTGGACAAACTGGCTACTTAACATTGCTAAGTGGCAGTTGTTGAAGGAGGCTTGGGGGAGTATTATCAATTCAAGAGGGGAAATGGTTTCTTAGGACACTTTGAGAGACAATTATGTGTTTCCCTCCTATGGCATTTCCAAGAAAATGGACTACTATATTTTCATTGTTGTTAGGTGTCATTCAGTCAGTTCCAAAAGAATGAAACACTGCCCTGCCCTGATACTTTCTCGCAGTCACTGCTGGAGCTGAGCCCCTTCGTGCAAGCGATGCACCACTCCATACAACTGAGGCCTTGCCTCTGTTTGCTGACCAGCTTGATGCCCTTCTCAAGGAACAGGATGCTGTGCTAATGACCACAGCACTTGACATAAAGTCTTGCCAACCTTGCTTCCAAAAAACCTTCCAGAGATACTGTCTCCAATTACAGAATTGCTTGTGTTTCTGGCATTCCATTTGGAATATTCAATTTGCTAACACCATCCTTTATAGGCACTAATTCTTCTCTCTCCATTCTCTAACTTTCGTATGCACAGGCATCGGCTGGACATACCATGCATTGGACTCGGTGACACTTAGTCCTCAAGGTGACATCCTTGCTTTTTAATACTCAAAGAAGTTCTTTTGCATCAAGTTTGCCCAATGCAATATGTCAATTTTATTTCTTGACTGCTGCTTCCAAAGGCATTCACAGGTTCTATTTAGTTTTGTGAGCAAAGAGGTCTCCAAACCCAACTTCCTGCCATCGATTCAGTTCAGAATTGGCCCATAAGGACCCTGTAAGTCAGAGTAGAACCAACATCTGTTGGGGAAAAATGCTGCAGAAACTGTTGTGATGTTGAACACAGCTTGCAAATGTAGCGCTATGGGAAAAACTCGAGTGATTGTTTTCCTGTTTCCAAAAAGATGAAATGTTGATGGTGATAAACCTTCTTCTGGATGTCTGTCAGTTTCCTAAACAGATGAAAATGTTGACTGATAGTACATTTGAAATTCATTCCACCAAGTCAGATTGTTAATCAAAGCTTTCTTTTTAGAGGTTCTGAAAAAATTGTGTAAACAGTATGTGACAAAAAAAGGACTGATTTGTGGCAGATGGGGGACTGGATTAACCATCATGACAATGGACCTAGTCCCACAGATATCTGTGTGCCAGGTTTGGGCAAAAAACACAGCATATCTAGCTGGCTCCATGCACCTTACTCACTTGACCTACACTGTGTCCTTTTGTTTCAAAGAATGAAGAGGGACACAAAAGGACAGCGAATTGAGGCCATAGACAAGGTGAAGAAAAAAACATGGAGGTATTTCAGCCATACAAACAGATGAGTTTGAAAAATGTTTCCAAGAACGGAATTGAATGTTTGACAAATAAATTAAATGTAATGGAGAGTCATTTGAATGAGATAGTTTTTTTTTTAATGTACATACATAGCTTTGAAAACAAAATTTCAGCTTTTTGGGGTACTTCCTCTTATTCTGAAGTTTTTATATTTCCAGTTAATAATTGCATAGCTTACACGATTTCTACACTATAAATCTCTCATAGAAAAAATAACTGTCCTCTTACTAGAAAATCAGCAGTACTAAGACTAAGTATGGAAACATTTAAAGACTACCGAGAGATAGTCAAGTATGTAATTATAAGTTCAAATGGGTTGTCCAGCAATTTCAGATATTATGTAGGGGTGAATTCTACATACTGATACAATGTGTTGCTAGTTGAATTTCCCCACATAGCTAACAGGTATTTTTCATGTATACATTAAACCTTTTCCTTTACCTATTTTCAATGGCAAGAACCTTGTGAGTTAGAGAGAACATGCTTAGTTGTCCAAAATAAAACAGACAAAGACATAGTAAGATTTCTTTGGCGTATTTTGGAAGACAAAAACAAGACGCACAAATTTTCTGAATGAAAGCTTGGGAAATCATGGCTACTAACCAGAGCGAGGTCAGCCCTGAAGAGGGCTTTGTCAGCCAGAACCTCCTCCCCAAAAGAGTGTGGTGAATAGAGAAAGGCATCCTCCTTAGCAGAAACATAGCCTTCTTCTGGAGACATCTGTGAGGAGATGAAGCTCAGCATTGGTGGGCAAGTCCGGAAACAGAGAGAGAACAAGTAAGGGGAAGGGGAGAGAAAGGAAGGGGAGGGTTGCAGAGAAACAAAAAGGGAAAAAGAAAAAAACAAAATAGGACGGTTTTCAATTGATTAGACTTCAACACCCACTGGTGAATATAAAAACTGATTATTCATCGTTGACATTTGCATGAGTTAAGAAACAAGGTTATTTATTCTACTACCAAAATTATGTATGAGATAAAAAATCCTGTCCTACAAAGATTGTCCTTTTTCTTATAAAGATTGTGTCACATCAATGTTTTATATATTTGGGTCATTTTTATTTGCCAATCAGTCTAGGCAAAACAAGGAGTTCATCATCTGGAAATAAGATCACTTTAATGAGGTAAGTCATGAAAGAAGCAGAATAAGACATCTGAAAGGATCATATTCTTTGTCAGCTCTCCCTAGAATATTGTACTAAAGAATGCAACTTACTTGGCAAGAAACATTACAGTGGCCTACAGTGGTCTCTACACGCACCAGGACTTTATCGTAGCTCTACCTGCACACAGCCTTCTTAAATAGGAGCCCTGAAGACAGTGATAGAACACCTAGCATTTTTATTTCAATCTCAGGTCAAATAGGCAAAGGCTGTTAGATAAAGCAGTTGCCTACAACACTCTACATCCTAAGGTCACCAGTACACACAGAGAAAGGATTAGAGGAAAATTAATTATCTCTTTTTAAGTTACACATAAGCTTAATGTTTATTGGACTTCCTCTCTGTAAAAGAGAGATTTCTGATATAGGGAAATGCATATCAGACACTCTCCTAAAAGAAATTTATTTGGGGACTAGATAAGCTATCTAAAGGCTACTTATCAAAAGCTGGTATGATTTCTCTGAAAGGGTATTATTATGCCATTTTTAGCATTTCTCTCTGAAATGACAGAATCAAATATATTGTCCACCTTTATTAAATATCTAGAGTCTCATCATGACCTATCTTCATTTTACATCACCCTTTGTATTTTCTGATGCTTACAGTCTTTGAATTTGGTCATTTAATTTTATCCTTCCTCCCCTCCTAGTCTCCCCCATGTCTCTGTGTCTCTTTTTCCACTGTTGCATACATATATTTTCATAGTCTACCTGAGATAAAGTGGGTCACAGATGTAGAGTAAATAGTTTAAATATACTAATAAAGTTTATTTTTGTCAAAATTCTACCACAAAAATCAACAAATCTTTATTTTATTTGTGTACAATAATGTAAACACCTCTGATTCTTATAAGAGAAGGTGCGTTTGTAAAAAGCTATTTATAAATGTATTTGTACACTACAACCATGTACACAGATGGAGAATGTCTCTGATATTTAACAGCAATACAATGATAAATGCCATGTTGTAATCATTAGTTATTAAATGAAACTGCTATTGTATAGTCTAAATTAATTCGTTTCTGCTAATATTACCATAATTAATGATAAGAGGGAGCATTTTTCCAAGAAGGACATTCACGTTCTGATGAAACCCTTTTTAGAAATTTCCAGCTTCTGTTCTGCAGTAATTAGACAGCAATTGTGTTGGACTCAACAGAATATAGGGACTCAAGACAAAGATTCTGCTAAATTTTTATTCCGATTAAATATTTCACTCTGAATGATTAATGTCTTAATATATCTAGTAGTCTACTATATTGATATCAGATTTTAAGGACAATTTCTTACTTTCTACAAACATATTTTTCATAGCCTCCCCCAAGTCTGCAAGTATTTGATTCTGCTTTCATCATGACTTTGCTCTCTACTAAAATATGTCAGATGAAGTTAAAATTTTGTTAACATCCTGGTTGGTCCCCTCACTCCCCCTCACAAAAATTGATATTCAAAGCATCCAAGGAGCCAACCACCATGTCAAGGAACATTACCAAAAGTCACGATCCAATTAGGACAACATCAAACCTAAAATTATACAGCTCAACCATGTTTGCAAATATAAAAAGGGGTCAGTAAAACCCAAACTCTTACAGGGAGAGGCTTGGCCACTCCTAGTCTCACAATTCCTGCCGGTGCACCCTTCAGTGCTTGGACGGCTTCTTCCAGACTACTGTTTTCCAGGTTCACATCATTGACACAGAGGAGTCGATCTCCAGGAAGAAGTCTCCCATCCTTTTCTGCAACCCCACTCGGCACCAAGGAGCGGATGACAATCACAGTGCTGGCTGGGTCAACTGGATCCTAACCGCATGGAAGAAGAAAGAGAATTAAGCTCACATGGGCACCCCTGAAACTCTTCGGAGTGCATTTAACTGCCATTCAGTGACACATGCATTGTTCTCATTGTAACAGATATGCACCGTAACAGAGGCTCCATTGTTTCAAGTATCTTTAATAATAGAAACAAATACATAAAACTTTGCCTCTGCTCCTGAATTAACCTTCTAAATTACAAAGATCACCTCAATATTAGAGTTTTAATTTTTAATTACATTATTACAAAGTGAGATGCTCAACATACAATTACGAGAAATGTGTTCTATCATCTGTTATTGAGCGTAACATTAACTCATGACTCATTTTACGTCCATTGATGGCCGGGCCCTTATTTTTGAAGTGAGGTAAAATACAAAGAGACCACACAGGATTTGTTGATGCAAATGTTTTTTGGATAGACAGCAATCTTAATACTAGAACAAGCCTTCAGAATCAGGCCCTGGGATGATTACAGCTCCCCAGAGCCGCTGGGGAGAGCTTTCTGGTTCAGTATTAATTAATGAGGGGCAGCAGCTGCGCTCTGTCAGACAGGGGCGAGGGCTTCCTCAGTTGCTCAGCCCACCGAGCGCAGCATGCAGGGTAAGGAGGCAGTCCGCACCTGCTCAATGGAAAGCCAGCATTTAAATCATATTGGGATAGAAAGCTATCACTCACTTCTGGCGAAATAAATAAGGTTATATGCGTTGAGCCTTACTAAAATGTGAAGTGCCCAATAGAAGCAGGGAAAGAAATGCCATTGAGAAACACTCCTCACGTGAGAAAACAGAAGTACTTATCTATGGTGCTCCTGCAAATGTGTTCTGTACTTTTTTCTAATTTCTGAGAGTATAACTCATTGAAGTCAACGATAAAAAAAAAAGCCCTTTCAGATCATCAAAGGAGCCAATGAGCCACATGAAGGACTCTTTTGAAAGATCTACTACAAACAAGTAAATGTCACTGATGTGTCTATGTCATCCTAACATATTGTGTTTGATTCGATACCCACAATCAACTTTTAGCACATGTGATCTTTCTACAACAAAGCTGCTAAAAATTGGCCACATTTACCTGATAATCTAAAATGCTAAAACCAAGTCCTTTGTTCCCTTTTTCCAGATCTATGTGCTGAACATCCGCCTCCCACATGGCCAAAGGTCCTTGAAGTTCCTCCGTACCCTGACCCACATTGGTCATCGCCAGCGCAGGATCTTCCGTCTCTGAGGATCCGATGAGCTCGCCAAGGTCTACAAGAGGCTGGGTAACAGAACAGACAGCTCTGATTTCAGAGGCACTAGATTAACAGATACACATATCAATGCTTTCAGAGAAAGGGAGCTTCCTACCATCTGTCCAGAGGAAAATACTCTTGAGCAAAAGTAACAACAGTTTATCTTGACACCTTTAGGAATTAACGTGGTAATTATTGAAAGCTGTTAAGAGGAAGGAATACCTTAGTTGTAATAAGTACTACAAATACATAGTTCAAAGTTCTGCTACAGTAATTTACAAAGATTACATTTCAGCAGCATTATTGTGAGTGATTTTCACCTTGTTTTTCTAGTTTCTGAATTACTCCTATAACCAGAGACAAAGAGTTTGCTGGTAAATAGTAAACAGTTCTTATGGATAATATAAAGAACCACTCAGCAGAAAAGGGATATATGTAGAAGTCCTATAAGCTCTGTAAGCCAGAGTTCAGGTGCTTGAGTTTTATGCACGTGACCATTTTAATAATAAATTACTGAGCACAATGTCAAGGGATACGATTGGCAGCTATCTATAGACCTTCCTATCTGTGTTATCTTGAATTTTTTTTTCTTATTTTTTGAAGGGATCCAACATCTCTTCTCACAATGCATACCTTCATCCAGTATGTAAAGCACATTTGCACATATGCCACCATCACCGTTATCAAAGCAGTATCTTCTCACTTGAGCCCCTGATATCAGTTTCTTCCTCCTCCCTCCACTGCCTGCCTTCCCTCGGGAACCCTTGAAAAGTTATAGATCATTATTTTCAAATCTTACATTGTCCTCCATCATCCCTCACCCACTTTTCCATTATTCATTCCCCTGGGAGGGGGCTATAATTGATACTTATGATTGGTTCTCCCCTTCTCCCCTTACTCTCCACTAATTCTTCTGGTATCTCTACACGCATTTGTTGGCCCTGAAGGGTTTATGTGTCCTGATTCTCTGTGTTTCAGGCTCCTATCTGTAGCAGTGGGCATGTTCTAGCCTAATCCAATTTATAAGGCAGAATTGAGGTCATGGTTGGGGAGAAAGTACAAAGAACCAGAAGAAAGTTGTGTATTTCATTGATGCTGCACTTTACCCTGACTGATTCATCTCTTCCCTGTGACCCCTCTGTGAGGGGGTGTCCAATTGTCTAGAGATGGGCATTGGGTCCCTACTCTGTACCACCTCCCAGCCCCCATTCACATTTGGTATGATTTTGTTCTGAGTCTTAGATGCATGATACCTAATTCCATTGATACCTCATGATCACACAGGCTGATGTGTTTCTGCCCTGTGGGCTTTGTTCCTTCTGAGCTAGATAGCTACTTGTTTATTGTCAAGCCTTTAAGATCCATATGCCATATCTTTCGTTAGCCAGACACCATCAGCTTTCGTCACCACATTTGCTTATGCACCCATTTTGTCTTTAGCGATCATGTCAGGCAGGTGAGCATCAGCGTACACTAGATTGTTAGAACCAAGTGTTCATGTGTTAGGGAGTATTTGAGTAGAGGCCCAATGTCCATCCGCAACCTAAATTCTTAAACTATAAATATGAGTACATAGTCTTATTCCTTTATCATTATATATATACATATTATATATATATATATGAGTGCCTATATTTAGACCTCTATGACTGTCCTTTGACTCCTGCTTTCTTTTTTTCTATTTCTTTTTACTGCCCTCTTGTCACATCATCATGTTCGGACTTCATTCGGGCTTAGTAATTCCTCCCTGCTACATTGCTCTTGATGAAACTCCACTAGGCATTCTATACTCTTCTTTCCAATGATTTAAGTTCACCTGTTGTTGTTCTCTTGACCCTGGGTTGGTTCCCCTACCCCTTCCCCCCCACCCCATCTCCCTTTCTCCCATATTCCCCTGGAACCATTGGTCCCTTTATTTTCATTTTCAAATTATTTATCCTTCCTATCTTATCTAGATATACATGCAAATACATTAATAAGTGGAAAGTCAAATAAAACAGCAAAGGAAGTCAAAACCAACAAAACAAAAGCAACAATCAAAAGAAAAAACAAAATAATAAAAATATTTTTAACTTGAACTCAACAGTTTTATCCATATCATTGAATTTTTTGAAGATTAAATGAGGTAACAATTATAAGGCATCAGACAGACAGATATACAATAGGGCTTCACAAGTTTCATGCAAAAAAAAAATCCATTATCATTGAATTTGATGATTTTTCCCATGAGCTTTTTGAAGTTTTCTCAGAGAAGAAAGTGTTTTAAAAGCTAGCTTCCTTTGGGAAACAGAAATGAAAGTGAGTCTAGGTTAATTCTACTTTGTTCATTGGAATTAACACACTAAATTTAAGAAAGCTGTATTTATGATGATGTAGGGCCCTGGTGGTGTTATCGTCTGTGCATTGGGGTGCTAGCCACAAAATTAGCAGTTCAAAACCACCAGTCGCTCTTCAGGAGAAAGACAATGCTTTCTCCTATCTTAAAGGGCTACCGTCGGGGAAAACCACAGGGGCATTCTGAGTCTGTCCTACAGAGTTCTATGAGTCAGAATCACCTCACTGACCATGAGTTTGGTTTTGAATTTGAATTATGGTGGTATAATTCTAGTTTCTTTGATTTCAGTTAATTACTCATTACATAGACTAGGAACAAGGACAGAATTATGTCCATTTGCTACTTTTTAACAACCGCATTTGTCCTTCATGCAAAGGTATATGGATAAAAAAATTTTAATTAAAAACAAAGAACGAAAAGGTGTAGGGATATACATGGATAGAAGGTACTAGCCTTTTAGTTATTGTTAATTTAGAAGTATTTGGATTTTATCCTATTCTAATCAGTCTTATTAATATTAATCTTTGTGCTTTTATTCTTCAATGTTTCAAATCTCTTTTAAGACCACATGCCTTTTTCTAAGTGTCTTTTCTTCCTGGGAACCAATGGTTCTCAACCTTCCTAATGCCTGGGCCCTTGACTACAGTTGCTCATGTTGTGGTGAGCACCCCCTTCCAGCACCCCCCCTCCACCAAACCATAAAATTATTTTCATTTCTGCTTCATCACTGTAGTTTTGCTACTGCTATAAATCGAGCGACCCCTGTGAAAGGGTCGTTCTACCCCCAAAGGGGTCGTGACCCAGAGGTTGAGAACCACTGGACTAGACAATGTGGAGAAGAAAGCAGTATTATGAGAGGATGAGGACCCCTCACCAACCAGAGATATGCAGATGCCACACCCTTGCTTGCTGAAAGGAAAGAGTCTTTGAAGTATTTTTTTTTGTTGTTATTGTTGTTAAAGTATTTTTTAATGAAGGTCAAAGAGAACCTTGCAGTAGGATAATACCTCCACATAAAGGAAACAACGACCCTGGTATTGGAAGCAATACGCAGCATCCTGATAACGGAAGGCAATACTGAAAGTGGCGAGGATTTCATCTTAACTGGGGTCTGCAATTCACGACCAGGGAAGGGAGGATTTCATTTTCACTTCGGTCCACAATCGATGCCCAAGGAAGGGGCATTCAAAATCAAAGAATGTATCACAATAGCTGAAACTTCTTTACTGTGTTCAAAAGAAAGTTGGGATTTTGAGGACAAAGGTGTCCATGAACCCAAAGCCTTGTGTTTTCTTCATTCACCAAATCTGCACGTAAAAATTGGACAATGACTAAGGAATATCAAAGAATTCATGCATTTAGATTGTGGTCTTGGCAAAAAATACTGAATATACCATGGGAAGCCAAAACAATGGCAGTTTAATCCTGGAAGAAATACGATCCACATGCTCCTTTCCAAGGCAGGGTGGTGAGATGGGTGTCTCCCATGCTCATTAGATGCCATCACGAGGGTCCTAAAGAAGGACACTGTGCTGGGTAGCGTGGAGGGCCCCCTGAAGGAGAGG
Source organism: Nesogale talazaci (assembly GCA_004026705.1). NCBI lineage: Eukaryota > Metazoa > Chordata > Mammalia > Afrosoricida > Tenrecidae > Nesogale > Nesogale talazaci. Next base: position 27,222 of record PVJH01002304.1, read on the forward strand.
AAGCTCCTCCAATGGCTGCAACCACAGGACTCAAACATCCTAATGGTGAGGATGGCACGGGAAGGGGCAGAGTTCCACAGTGTGGCACACAGGGCCTCTGTGCTTTGGCACTGACTCAGCAGCACGACGCGGATTATCTCCTCTTCACCTGTTTATTTCAGGGTGTCCAAGACACGCCTGGGAAAATGGGAGCTTCAGGATGTCACAGAATTTTATGAGACAGACTTTTGTGGACTCAAAGATCTCACTGCGTGCCTAGTGTGCCTCTTAAGGAAGGCCTATGCCGACAGACATGATAAAGCCTGTCAATGAGTCGTGTCTGGGCAGGCCCCAACTGGAGCGGGTCATTTCTGAGCATCTTTGACCACACTCTCAGCTGTGGTGGTTTCTTGAATTCATGAAGTGAGGTTCGTTCCTGGGGAACCCCTGGTGGGCAGAGCAGAACCACGCTGCGATCTTTTCCAGGCTGTGGCCCTCCAGAAGCAGCTCACCAGGCCTGGCGGCTCCCAAGGTGCCTCCGGTCAGGGTTAGTCCACCAACCTCCGGAGCACTTTGCCCCACCAGGGCTTACAACACATGCTACGTATAAAATGTTCATCCTTTTCTCTTCTGAAAACAGGGGCAATGTAAGAGTCGAATTCACAGGACTACCATGAATAAACGATACAAGCACACAGCAAGTGACAATATGCTACGTTACCTCTTCCAAAGGAGCCCTATTAGTGCTGTGGGGTATCGGACAGATTTGCTGTTTAAACCCACCATCTGCAACTTGGGAGAAATATGAAGCTGTCAACTCCAGTAAAAACCTTCGGCTTTTGGGGCTGAGCCCCGGTGGTATAGTGGTTGATTGCCGGACTGCAGCGCCCTGGTTTGGCAGTTCAAATCCAGCAGCAGCTCTCCAGGAGCAAGGCTGGGCCTCCTACTCCCACCAGTGTGCAGTGATACGCCCTCTCGAAAAAAACGAAAAAATCCTTCAGCTTTGAAGGCAGTGGGTTTGTTTTTTGGTCTGTTTCCCTTGATTAACTTTCTGAGACAAACGTGGTACACTTTTACAGAGGGGTAAACTGAGGGTTGGAAAAAATGGAATGACTTTCTAAGGTCGAGCAGGTGCTAAGTGTCCAATCTGATCTGGACCTCGGTCTGCATGACTCCATGGCCCATCTGATAAGTCAGGAGCTATTTGGGGATAGCAAACATAGTACCAAATAACGAAAACTTTAGACTTACTTTAAAGGACATATAAACAGTGAATTCGACCAATCTTTAAGTTGATGCTAACTCACCCCCCCCCCCCACCACTTCCCCTTCCCCTTAAGACTTCCCATCCTACATTCCGATTAGCCTCCTGTCTGAGACTGCCTACCTTCTCAGCTAGCTCAATGTCACACAAATCCAGGTCATCCAATCCTGCCTGGGCGGTGGGTGGCACTGTGCGGCGACAGCAGACCACCGTCACTTCTATAGGCAGTTCCTTCAAAATTGTGACCACCTCTTGGTGGTTTTCCCCAAGCAAAGTTATGCCGTTCACCTGTGGGGAGAGAAAAAAAAATGTCCAGGAAAGACCAGTATCCCAGAAACGAAATATCCTGGTCAAAAACAACTTTGTATTAATAAATTTAAATTTCACCATGAGGGCAACCGTAGCTTTGCTGTGCTCACAATACTTAATACCTGTCGTGACACGGACTAGAGAAGTGTATGTCCAAGTTCAGAGCAAGCGAGGGTGGTCTGTGTGTATGTTGTTTTGTTTCAAGAAGTCAGAAGCAAATCACTAACTTGCTTTCATTTTGATTTGCCAGTGTGAGAGCTTGGAAATGCATAATTAATTTTTCAAAAGGATAACCCCTTAGATAAATGGAGAAAGGAAGAGGTGCCAAAAAAAAAAAAAGCTATTTTATATAGTTCTTATGTAAAAATAGCAAAATGTAAAGTGGCACATTGTGTGTGCTAACGTGTAATTTAGGGGAAATGATGTATTCAGGTTTTCTTGTGTCTCCATTAAAATATGCACTGCATATGAGTTAACAATAATTATATATCAAAAGTGATAGGATTAGGATGAAGGGAGCCAGGAAGGAGGCCCTTTCACTGAGTTTGGGGGGCAAAGTCTTTTTTTTGACTCTGTGGGGTTTTGAAACATGAGAATGTGTCTTTTGATTTTAAAGCTTGAATATATGTGTTAAAATTCTGAAACAAATAGAATGAGCTGACCTTAAAAAACACAATAGCATGAAACGAGATCTCAAGATCAACATAGATTCAGGTTTGAGATTGCCTCTCAGGGGATTTTTGACAGGGAGCCCTCTCTCAAGTATCTTAACATGAGTGTGTACTGCCTCGGCTTATGATGCCGCCTGTTGCCTTCTCTGCATCTTCATGAGGGGAGAGAGAGATGGACAAGGCTCCTTACTTCCAGCAGTTCATCTCCGCTGAAGAGTTTCCCACTGTGTCCAACAGGGCCTTCGGGCAGAACGGAACGGATGAAATGATGTCCCACTGTTGCTTCCAGACTAATCCCCAGTCCGCTGTTCTCACTGAACTTGGTCACACGGGCCACCTGAAAGCAGGAAAAGTCATTGGCTTTTGGCTTTCTTTTGCTTCTGTTGTTAAATCTACTCACGCATATGCTTTAGTGTTGCTCAGATCACCTAGGTTCCAGATGCCTAACCATATGCTGCAACGCTCAGGAACGTCACTGTGAACGGACACTGGTGTCTGTGGGTCTCACAAACCAAAGCAAATTAGAAGCAGCAGTGTCAGCTCCCCAGACACAAGCCCCTGCCTGCAGCTGCTGACCAGGGATGGCTGGGAGTCAAAATTCCCAAAGATAATATCAAAAGTCCGCACTCCAATGACAGTACAGAATCATCCATCTTTACTTAGTACTTCCAATTTCTCAGGGGCAGGGCTCTTTATGTCACTTATCTCAATTTGATATCCTCTCCCGCCTATGACACTAAAATAAAGGAGAATGCTATGAAATCACCCATTATCCCCCACGGAATACAGTGGTAACATCATTAAAAATAAGAACTACTTTCTCAATTATGGATACTAAAGATTATGTCATCTACTTTATTTCAATTAAAAAAAAACAAAACAGGCATACAAGAACTGTGGGCCGGAGGTGGTGGTGGTAGAACAAAGGAGTTAACTAGAAATGAGCTCTCTTTTCAAACCTTAATAGTAAGATGTGTAGAATAGGAACCAGAAGCTACAACCAGCTGACTTTGAAATCTAGCTATAGGTAAAATTATTCTCATGCCTCCAGGCCCAGTGGACATACCACTTTGGTTTACAAACAGGTTGCCATCAAAAGTGGCCATCTTTCCTTTCCTCTTCCACTTTGTTCTTTTTCTGATTTTCCTTCGGCCATATAAAAGAAGAGCATATAGCAAATGAAATCAGACCTACATCTTAAACTTTATCATCGTCTGAGCAAGGCCAGTAAATAATCGAATGGTTTCTGACTTGTGGCACACCTTGGCTCATGGCAGGTGAACAGGAATGCAGCCAAGGCAGCAGATGAGCGAAAGGCAGTTAAGAGTTTACTGTTTCAGCTATGACATCCATGACCAAAAGAGACCCATTCATTATTCACCTAAAGAACTTTCTACATTAACTTCCTTTCATTGACACTGAAAGAACTGCCTTCTCAGTTATGAGCTCCAGCCATGCTGACCCTACCCCACAGAAGGAATTAGCAAACTCTCTACATTAACATGTTAAGCTTGATGCTACTACATTTTTTCTAATTATTTAGAATGGCAGTGATATTTTGATTGTTAACTATCTTGGTTGTCTAAAAGAAAAAGGGCTAGTGCATCATGAGGATTAACTCCTAAAACATGTCGAATGTGCAGACCAATGTCATTGCCATCAAGTCCCTTCTGAATCTGAGCAATGCTAGAATACAGATTTGAATGGCTGTGGGTTTCAGAGACCATAAATCTTTATGAAGCAGAAAGTCTGGTCTTACTCCAACTTGAAAAACTACCTGGCAGAAATTCTCAGCAAGTGTTAGTTATTATTCTTATTACATATCATTTTGTATTATGTTTTATCTACTCTAAGTCAGTGGTACCTTAACATGACCAGCTATTTAAGAGGATAGCATTTTGTTTTTCTTTTAAAATTCCAGAAATTAGCGGGTATGCATCTTATAGTTGAGAATTCATGTCCACTTCATTAAATATCTTTTTAGGCTAAGAGATCATGATCCCTATAAGCAAATCATCAATAAGCATAACATTCACTGTGGCATGAGAAAACAACATAAAAAGCCATGCAAAAATAAACTTTTTAAGGGAAGTAAACATGGTGGTGGTGGTGGCGGGGGGGGGGGGGCGCTTCACAAAAGTTTGTGGAAGATTGAATTAGAAGTTCATGGAATTTTCCCCAAACTTTTTGAAGCTCTACCATAAACAAAAGTGATGATGGAGTGGGCCTTTGCAATTCTAAAGCTTATCATGATGAGCTCTATCTTAAGTAAACTATCTAACTGACTTCTAAAACTACTAAATGGATGGATTATGAGTTCTGAATACCAACCTGCTTATTTTGGTTCCTTGCTTGCAATTCAACTTGCTCCAGCCTGCATTTTTAATGGCTGCAGCAGCATCTATGAAACCTCCCCCAAACGCTAACATTTTGCTCTCTGGGATTCTTTCAGATGTCCATCTTTGTTTCTGCCATGTAACCCAAGGGAGCAACCTACCACTATTTCATAATTAATTCCCATAATCCTTTGCCATTTTGTCAGCAGGGTGGCTTCCTGTTGCTGCATATTTTCTCTTTCTTCTATCTCAGCAGCCAGTAAGGGATACTCTGAAAGAGTCAACAATGAAGTTAGAGACAAATTACAAACACGTGCATAGCTTAAGCAGTTTGCACAAAGAACCCTGTGATAAAAAAAAAAAAAAAACCCTCTGCTGTTCTAAGTCCAGCTCCTCCCCAAAGGGATGGGTTGCACTTTTTTCCATGTATATTTCAATACTTCCACATAGAAACCTATCGTGTGCATGTTTGACACTATTCTCTTTTAGGCAACCACTTCTACATCTTCGCATGATATTCATCAAAATATCCATGCACTGTCTAATTTTCATTTGCTATAAGGATTTCCCCGTTGCTTCATAGGTCACATGATGCATGCTCCATATTACTGACTCTGTAACAGGCAGTCATGTGTCAGTTCATCCTCTCTGTTTCCACTTGCTTCTACATGGGGAAAGGAGAGCATAGCATGTCTCACCCCCAAAACCACAAAAGACCAAAACCAAACTAATGAATAATGTCTGCAGCTCCATGTTCAATGAAAATTCATCAATTCTAAAAAATAGTAACAATTGAGCTGGTGAATCAAAATCAAACTCCATAATTAGAATACCACTAGTTGCCAAACAAAAATGAATAATATAAAAAAATAAAATAACTAAGCAAATAATAATTAAAGACAAAATGCTTGGATAAAACAAGAAGCTGGTTAATAAGAATTTTCAAATCTTATCCAAAGATTTCTGAATTGCATCATGCTTTTTTTACTAATGAAGGCTGTTTTGAAAAGTCTCTACCAGACAGCATTCTCCTAGCTATTTTCTCATCTCCCTTATACCAATCAAATTTCAAACTTAAAAAGTATTCAAAAACTAGAGTATTCAAAAACTCCAGTTTCCCAATTCTGCCTCTCCTCCTCAATGTATCTTAATGAAATTTCCCTCCACGCATACTTTTCAATTTGCTTAAGCCTTGAGTTTAGGAAATAATTATATGTTCTCCTGGAGAAACCAGAAAAACTAAGCTATAGGAAAATAAATTTGGGAGCAAACCCCCTCAATCTAATCACTTCAAAATTAGATTCTACCCACTTCTTCCTTCCTTGATTCAAACAATGTGGGGTCTTGATTGAAAAAGTAGGGAATCTGTAAGCTTCTGGAAAACAGCCTAAGAGTAACAATCACGCAAAGAAGAAACACAACTACTCATCGCCCCTCTCTCAACTTCCCCAAGTCTAGACTTGAGGCCTCTTGGAAGAGTCAAGGTTGTCTTCTGACCGGATTCTGAAGTTAAATGATTTGTTCCAGCTCATGCCTCATGCCAAATTCCTCTAGTAGGGGCAAAGGTCTCTTACCCTCTGTTGGTGGACCAGGAACGACGAGGAACATAGCACTGCGATCACAGGGAAGTTCTTGTTTTGTTTGTGTTGGTTACCAATGACTCTGGGGATTCTTGAGGCTATGATCAAATTGGTCCTGTCTTCTTTGGCCCCCCACCTCCACCCTGTCCCATACACAGGTTCATTAAAAAAAATAAAAAACTCCCAGTGGTTCTGAATCTTCAAGAGAGCCCACAAGACATCACTTCTTTCTATCTTGGAATGTGTTTGTACCTTTTCCCACAAATCCTGATATTCCATTGGCGCCCAAATAATTTGTTAACATATTAGTATAAAAATGGCAGGATCAGATTAACAAATATAACACCCCCCTGCCCCCACATCTCATTCTTGGACTATCAAGTACAGCAGAGTGACGTCACCCAAGTGAGTATGCGGAAAACACAGAGAACTCAGGTAAGGTCACCTTGCTGTACTTGAGAGCTTAGGGCAGTGGAAAGGCGGCAGCAATGTTCCAGCAAGATTACAGGCTCACACCATGCTTCTCTAACAATTTTGGAAAAGCCTGATAAAGGTTTGCACTAACGTAATTATCTGAAAGGGTTCATCATTTCTCTGCACAATTCTTTCCCCAACCAATTTAGTAAGAAAAATGAGAACTTTGCAATAACCTTCCAGCATTGGGCCATTTCAGACCTAAACGTTTATGTTCTACAGTCCCTAGAAATTATATTTGAGCCATTGTAATTTAACTACTGTTTCTTTCAGCAAGTATAAAAACACTGTTTATAGAAACAAACTGTGAGTTTTAAACTGGCGTACATGCAGTTGGCTTCTTAAGGGTTCTGGGTAAAGAAACATAAAAGACTCAGCTCAGCAAGAAAATATACCGGATATGAATGAACTATTTTAGTCACCTACATGAGCAATGAATTGCATCTCTAAATATGAATGCACCATCTCTTTCTAAAAGACACTCTTTTAGTAATTTGTATAGCCTATATGCACGATCATATTTATTAAAAAATACTTCTCTAAGAGATAAGAAAGAAGAACATAATGACCTGGCTCCCGGAGTTTACCTTCTTCTTCTATTGGCAGGATGTTGGTGCTTCTCCTCAAAGATAAAGAATCTTCATCTTTATCATAATTTTCTTAAAGAAAAGAATAATTTATTAGTTATACTTTTTATTAAGCACGGGGATTTTCCTCCTTCCACTGCATATACCTGAACACCTGGATGAAAGATGGGTATGCAGAGGTAGGCTTCTCAATAACCACAACATTTTCCTAGAGATGGAGTCATTTCAGCTATAATTTTGCCTTGGCCCTGGTTCAGCACCAAGTAAGTATATTCAAGTATCACAGGGGTGAACAGTCTTAGAAATGAAATATTTTTCAGCCAGGATCCTGACTTCTACCAATAAAGTCTTCCACCACAGAGCTATCCAGGCCATCAATTGCAGACACTCGGTATAAACAGCTCGGGGGAAAGGCGTCTCTAAAGGGGGAATGCATTTCTTCCTAGTTGAGCATTTAAATCCCGAAACCCCTATCAATGCTTCAGGAGTCTCCTTCAGACAGCCCCCTGGCATGGCAGAAAGGTGACTGACTAGCCAGGCATCTGCCGACTAGGACATGGGGAATAAGATAAATCCACTGGAAAATTGCTTTGTCTACAGCCTCGTCTAGGGTGTCAAATCCTTCTAACTTCAGTAAATTCCCTGTTCCCTCTGTTCAAAAGGGCTGCTGAGGGTACAGACCATGCTTGCAATGGGATGTTTCAGAATTAGAAAAGTATCAAACACTGGTCTAACTGGATAACTGATTCTCTTGGCATTACCTTTGCTTGTGCTGGCATTCAGGGGTGACAATATTGAGTCTTTTGGGATGTCCTCCTTGGGCGGAAGCTCAGCGTCCTGCTTCGGCCCCCCCCTCCTCATGAGTGTCAGGTGCACAGTCTGCCCTGTGTGTCGCAAAACCTCTACTGCCTGTTGGTTAGTGAAACCCTGCAGGTTTGTACCATCGACCTGTTGAGAAAGACAAGACATGCCCCTTGAGAGGAGAAGAGCATGTGCCCACCCTCTGACAGGCACCCCTTCCTCTCACCCCTGGAAAAAAACAAAGCATGTTTCTTCTGAAGTGCAAACCTTTTCTTGACCTGTGTACAACAGGCATTACACACAATATTTGTCCTTTTGTGAGGGGCGTATTTCTCTGAGCATAATGAGCTCCAGGTTCATCCAGGCTATGAGGGATTTCACAGATTCATCCTCATTCTGGCATCATTCAACATTACATTGTGTGCATGCACCCGCGTGGGCTTTTCTAGGCTCCACTGAATGACACGGCTGGCCCTTTCTATCTTTTGAGCAACATTCTTTTAATGTTACAAAGTAACATTTCTCCAGAATAAAACCCATACACACTGCCTGGGAGTGAGTCAGTATCAACTAACACAGAACCTGGAGGACAGTGGCTCACTGCCCTGGTGGGTTTCCAGGACTACGTTTTACAAGCATAGAAAGCCTCATCTCCAGAGGAGCAACTGGTGGTCTCAAACTGCTGACCTTGCAAGCAGCAGTCCAACTACTGTGTTACTGGGGTGGTGGGGCTGTCTCCAAAATGGTCAGAAATCAGTTCTCTATTTCCTCACAGTTATAAAATAAAGTGCTGCTGCAAGCTGCGACGGCCAGAACAAAGCACGAAGGCAGCTTAAGACTGCAGCTGTGAAAAAGCAACCAGACGTGCACAACTTTTCTACAGCCCTAGGGGTGCACAAGATGGTGATACATCTCAAAAAATTGTTGCCTGATGAAAAGTATTCATGATACTTCCCAGGTGCCTTTCATGCTAAAATAAAGAAACATGGATGAAAATTCAACTGGGTAGTAGTCAAGAGAGTGACTTTACTAAAGCAGGAAAGGACTATCAGGGAATGAGGGTGGTACCTGTGGCAACACTTTGGCCTTAGGTGAAATAAAAGGCACCCTGAAGAAGTGGTCAAACACTTTGCTGCTAACCAGAATGTCAGTGGTTCAAATCCACCAGACATCCCACAGGAAAAAGACGAGGTTATTTGCTTCCATCATGAAGACCCAAGCAGGAAGGTCAATCTTGTCCCCTGTGCTCTCTGTGAAGTAGAATTGGCTAGTTGGCATCAGGTTCATTTTTTTAATTAGATCGGAGACTCTACTGCCATAGGAAGGAAGATAAGTTTGACAAGAAAATGCTGAGATGTTCTCATATATATCATCATTACAGCCCCTCAATAAATACCTGCTGAATTATTCAAACTGTACTATGGGCCAAGTTTTATACCAGGTTTTAAAATAAAGGATATCACTGAGCTCTAATTTTTTTTTAAAAAGCACACAATTTAGAACAGTGAGAACAGTGGCTACTAAAACCTAATAATATTTTAGAAATGGAATGAATTTAATTATTTATATATTTTTCCAAGAAGTTATTGAAGGGGACAGAAATAATGCCACAATGTGTTCTTATTCCATTTTTGTATGTGGAGGAACATAATCAAAATGCTTGCAAAATGGTTTTTATCGTATGAGCCAGCAATTTCAACTTCTTGGAAATGAAATTATATGTTCACATAATGCTTGACAAACGCTCCCAGCAGCACGATTCACAATACTAAACAAAAAAAAAAAGTGAAAAGTGGAAACCAACCCAAATGCCCATCAACTCCATGAAAGAATCAACAGCCTGTGATTGCTCACACAGAGCTGCGACTCAGCACCCAGTGAGTTACTGATGCATTGTACAACATGGCGGAACCTTGGAAATATTTGCTAAGTGAGAGCAGCTAGTCAGAAAGGACCACGTAAGGGTATTGCATGATTACATGTCCATGTGTGGTCCAGAACAGGGCAAATGTATTATAGGGACAGAAGTTAATGGGTGCTCGGACAAGGGGATGGGAGCATCAAACTGAGTTTGATGATGAAGATATTCTACAATTGATTGTGGTGATGAGTGCACAACTCTGTGAATACACAAAATACCATCAAATTGGACAACTTAAATGAATGCTCTCTGTATGGCGCGTGACTTAAACCTCAAAATTGCATAACAAAAAAGATGCTTTCTAATGGAGTAAAATAATTCTGGCTGGAGAAGACATGAGCAAATGAGCCACACCTTCAATTGTTAATTTAGCATCAGGTATAGCTTTAGATTCTACAACTATCTAGCTTTGCATCCTCGCCCCTCCCTCCACTAAATGAGACTCATCCTTGTTGCTGGGTGCCCGTGAGTCAGTTCTGACTCTGTCACGCCAGAGACGACAGAAGGAAATCATGCCTTCCTGCGCCACCTCCATGACAGTTGCTATGGTTTGCAGCCACCGTATCCATCCATCTCACTGAGGATTTTCCTCTTTTCTGCTGACCTTCTACTGCATCAAACTTGATGTCTTTCTGCAGGGGTCAACCTGTGAGTTTTCTTTCTGTTGAGGTGGAAGCCACCCTGAATGCTGTGGTCTTTGTTCTTCATCAAGAAGTGATTAGCATCCTCTTTAGGATCAAGCAAGATTGGGTCGTATGCTATAAAATCGTGGAGTGGTTAATTTTTATTCTATAATAAAATGAAGCTGCACTGACTGAGGAGAACTCATTTCCAGAATATCACATGATCAGCTAGTCAAGACAGCTTGACTTCTGTAATAGATTTCATGAGATTAAGATATACTCTTAGGCAGGATAGGCCTAGCACTAAAAGCAAGAATAATCAATACAGTTGCAATGTAGACAAATGGGGCAGAGATAAAGGACTTTCACTTAAACATACTGTGTTCCATTTCTACCAGTAGGATAATCTCAAGGGAACAATGAAGAAGGAAACACAAACAAATGTATACTGAGAGGAATCAGCATTTTCCGAGATGATTTCGTGAAATCATAAATATATGTTTGGGAAAAGAGAGCACCCACAACTGTGGAGGTGTAAGAAACATTGACTTAAGAAGTTAACAGATTTCTCTTCTGCAGGATTTCTCAGGACCATCAACTGTCCAGAGCTCATTGTGCGTCTCTGAGAGGCCATGTCACCTGCAGTGCTTTCTATAATTACTTGACCAGGAGGCCCTCTGGCCAGAATCTTCCTGGATTTATGTTGGGGGGTGAGGAGGAGGAGGTAGTTTGGGGAATCCACTATCCAGAGAACATGAGAAAGCCACGTTCTTTGGCCATCACTTTGCTCATCACCATAATCTAAGGCAATCACCTTAATTAAGAAGGATTGGATGAATTTCTTTTAAAAAATCCTTTTCTCCAACAGCCACTATCAGTGGTGTCATTCTGCTCATTAGAAAATACTAATAATGAGTATTTGAGTACATCAAGAGTTTTGACATCCGGTCTTTGAGTTTAGAAGTCTGTACGTGAAGTATGAAATATTAATTAATATGACAGGAACATTCCAACCAGACATGGGATATATCAGAATTTAACCAAGAGAGAATTTCAACACTGTAGAATTGAAGTCAGCAAAATTTCTAGTCACTGTTCCATTTTACCTCCTCAAAATAATAAAATAGGTAATTGCAATGACAGCCTTAAGTCACCCCAGCAAGTTAAATTAGTACTGAAGTAATTGTAGGTCTTGAAATGGAATAAACTTGAATGCAATTTCAAACATGAAAATCAACAAAGCTATTATTAAATGTGTCACTTACTGCTATAATTTGGTCTCCAATTTGGATTCTTCCATCATGTTCAGCAGCACTGCTTTTTGTAATGCTCTTTACAAAGATTCCTGAAGGTTCTAAGATTAAAAATAAGTTATTTACCAGAATATCCTCCCTTCATTTTTCAAGTATATTCTCCCAATACTGCATCAATATAAATTAACAAGCCACATAACAAAGCCTGAAGGAGAAACTTAGACTATAAAATAAGACAACGGTACTCTCTTAAAAAGAGTATGAGAGCAGTCTAAATTAAACTATTCCTAAAGAGGTTTTCAGTTTACCTGCTAATCTTAAAATATGGAAGGCTAACTCAATGTTTAATAAGACAGAGGTATCAGATATAAACACTGAATTAAAGAATAAAGTATTTAATATTTATAACTACCTAATTTTTTATCTCCAATGTAACCTGCAATAGTAATTCCTAGTCCTTGGATATTCTTCGTGAGTTCCACGTCAAATGTTTCATTTTCTTCACTTTTCTGGGTTGAAGCATCAACCTGAAAGAAAATCCACCAGTAAACAAGCAAAGCAAGTCCCTAAATCTAAAGCCTTCATCTGAGAATAATGTGATCTAAGTCGGCATCAGCAAACTCTGCTGGAGAATTCCAGTGGAGATTATGTCTTGGATCATGAGCCTAGGGATCCAGCACCATCTTGTTAATCAGAAAGCAGTGCCAGTCGTAGACTGAACTTGCCCAATCAGAGAGATACATGATTGCTTGTATACAGCCCATCAATTAGGGTCTTACAATAAGTTCTGAAATGGGATGTCAGACAGTGGGCAGAGCTTCTGTTCTGAATTCAGATAAACAAGTCTAGCTTGCTAATTCATCTTTCCAAAGGTCAACTTGCTCAATCAGGGATAATACTAACAACAAGAACAGCTATATTTATTGAGGACAGTCTAGCAATGGGGCAACTGACATCTTCTTTGATTTTCTCCTATGGCATGTATTTGAGGGAAGTGTAGTTTTCATGCCACTTTCCCTTTGGGAAAATTGAGACACAGAAACTTTTTCCAAAGACAAAGAGCTCCTATCAAGCAGACTTAAAAAACTCACCCTCATGGAGTTGATGTCAACTCACAGCAATCCTCTAGGACAAGGCGGAACTGCCCCGTGGAACTTGTTTATACGCGTAGAAAGCCCCATATTTCTTCCTAGTAATGGCTGCTGGTTTCGAACTTAAGGCCTTGTGGATTACAGTCCATCAGGTAACCACGATGCCACTGGGGATCCTACCTTTGGTTAGCCTTGGTTTTAACTGAATTGCATTTTTATATATTGCATATTGAATTGAAAGTCAAGGCTCATCTACATAACTATTAGTGGGCTAGGGTAATAAATCATTAATCGGTGGCTTAAAGGCATCATGCCCGAGTGTGATGTCAGTGGAGCCTAGAAAGATTCTCAAAGGGGTCCTATCAGATGAGAGTGGAAGAGGGGCCGTGCAAGGTCTATGGGCTACACTGGGTGATATGTCAGAAGGCAAGACACCACAATACTGTCTATAAACATTGCAAGTAGTCTTTTCACAGAAATGTATTACTTTGATAAAGATGTCCCTCTCAGTTATAACGGCAAAAACAGTTTTCATAAGCCTGGCTTATGAATCGCCATATCCACCAGGTTAAAACTCGTTGCTCATTAACTTTTGGAACTGTCCAAGAACGATCCTCCAAGCCATGAGGATTTGTCTGCAAGAGCGAAAGCGCGCGCGGCATTTTAATGGTCCCTGAGTTTGTTCCATGTTCTGACATTTTTGTTTTAACATTGTGGCAATTAGTATCTGTAAGCTTACATCAATAACTCTTTTGAAATTGAAGTGGTAGTTAAAAGAAAAAGAGAGGGTTTTTTTACGGTTTCTACGGCGCAACTAATAAGACAACTAATACTGTGCTTCAACACAGAACAATTGTACAAAACATTTTGTTGTTGGTATCCATAGAAGATAAGAAATATTACTTTTAAACCATTTGAAGCTATGTGTAGTCCATAGTATTCTAGGATTAAAGTCATCAGTAAATAGGCTCAGAGGCTCATGAAGGCGGCCCTGGGTCAATCCTAATACGACTGACACACATGATGAGCTAGTGGTCATGTTTTCTGACTCTCTAGACACGAAGTCTGACAGACTCTCATGGATAGTTACCTAAATGAGAAAAGTTTGCAGTAAAGTTCGATGTATTTTTTTCATTGCACATAATTATCTGTGCAAACTTAGCAAAAGTTTAAAGTTTAGATAATTACAAGAAAATGACAGGATGAAATCTGCTTCAATTGAAACAAATGTGTTTTCTATTTTTAATAAGACTTATGCGAGTGCTATTTTAGAGGGTGGCAATTTGACTATCGAATGGTTTTAAAAGGGGCACAGGCTTCAGAAATGATGATATGCACAGAATAGATATTTTTCTAAGCATTCAATTACATCAAGTGGTTTTCGGTATTGCATTCATTTATGTATTGCTGAATAAAATGTTTTATTTACCACAAAAGAATGCCATTTAAATACGTTCATAAACAAGCTTTCTTTCTTTACTTCTTTCTCTTAGCAAAAAATAGCAACCAAACTCAATCCTGGAAACAACAGAATTGTGAAAGTTTTAAGTGTTCTCATAAACTTTTAAAGGGCTTACAGAGAAAGTCAGTATATTAAAAAAAATCTGTGGCACCTAGTCAGAAAAAATTAATACAAAAATTATGTAAATATTTTATAGGGGTATCAAAGGCTTATAAAATTTGTACTGGCTATAAATCTTACTGAGAAATTTGGTGTAATTTTCTCCTCAAAAATGTACAAGATTTCTGGCTAAAAATACTTGTTTGATATTTTATCCATTGTGAACTTGTGACCTGTAAGCTATCTGAGATAACCAACACATTCCAATAATTTTGAAATTTTCCAGCTATTCTCATATCAAGTCAGAGACAAGGATGAATTGCCAGAGTTATGAATACAGTTTCTGTTACAACTTCAAAAGCAGGACTTTTGTTTAAAAGCTTATATAACCTGGTCAAGAGAAGCAACTTTTTATTACAAATCAGATAACAGTTCTAGGGCATACCTTAAAACAATAGCATTGAAAGAGTGGGATAGGGTGGATGGGTCGGCCCAGCCCCAGCAAACCTGCCGCTGCTCTTGAACCTCCGTAGGGTCAAATGCAAAGATCTTAAAAGTAACATGTAGAAAAGGAATAATACCAGATCAACAGCTGTCTCACAGAGACGTTTATAAGTGAGACTGAGTGAACTACATGTTGTAGGGCCTAGCAGAAAACCAGGATTGCAGGTGGTGTAGTGGATACCTGTTGGTCTGAGATCCACGTGGTTGACCATTCAAAACCACCTGTAGCTCCATGGGAGAAAGATTGGGCGTTTTACTCCTGTAAACAGTTATAGTCCCTGAAACCATAGCGTGTCACTCTGGGTCAGCAGTGACTTGGTAGCAGTGAGGTATTTCTGCTTGCCTTGTTTTTAAGTAGAAAACAACTTTTTACAAGTCTAACCCAGACCACACAGTGTGATGCACAAACTACATATAGAAAAATGTGGAAGAGTAAGCCAGAACATTTTAAGCAAGCTTTTTTATCTCCATCTGCGTTGTATAGTATTGCTTCATAATATCTGTACAGTGCTGAACTGTAACTATATTTGAAGTGGGTTTCGTGAACACTTCTATACAGATATCAGTCAGTCCAGTTTCTAAACAAGAACCACTGTCATCTCAGTGAGATGGCCTCTGACGTTCACCTTCGCCCTTTTTCTCTACTCACCTGCATCTCTGGCGTGGACGATGAGGATGAGGAGAGGGTGATGCTCACAGAGGCGGGTGCTGTGGCTCCGTCCATGGCCCCCCGTGCCAGCACCAACTTCACTCTGTTTCCACACTGCCTGAGGACTTGTGCGACTTGCTCACTGCTCATTCCTGCCAAATCAGTGTCACCAATCTTCAGAATGTGGTCGCCGCTGCACAATCGCCCGTGCTGGACAAAGAGAGGTCGAAGGATCGACCTGGGTCAATTTGTGTTACAGAAATCTTAAGTGGGAGGAAGGGAACACAATGAATTCTCGATCACATGACAGTAAACATGTGATTGTAATGCTGTCTTCTGAGGTATTCTAGCATGACCTAACCTGGCATAACCGTCTGAAATTCATCAATAATTTAAATATCAATAGTTGTTATAAACTTCTCAATGTATTTGTTTGCTTTCAACCCTCTAGGGACAATAAAATAATGTCTTTGTGCGTGCGTGTGTTTGAAGAACACAGAGTAGAAAATGCTGTTAAAGTGTAGGATGGCTCTTTGTGGTAGTTAAATCATTTTTCATCAATTTGGAGACGTATAAAAGTGTAGAGCTAGAATCCTACCTATCAATCAGCTCGCAACCTGACCAGGGGTGTGGTCTTCCATAAGGTTAGCTAAGAACAACAACAACAGGCTGAGCCCCAGTGGCATAAGCGGTTGGGTGCGGGACCGCGGCCCGAGGGCTTGGCGGTTCAAATCCAGCGGCAGCTCTTAGGAGCAGCACTGGGTAGCGCAGTGATGTGCCCCCTCCAAAAAAAAAAGGAACAACAAGAGATGCGAGCTAATGTCTACAAGGAAGAAAAAGTTTGCAGACTATGGAATGACTGTGAAAGTCTCCACTGTCAAGGTCCAACGTTAAATTTGCAAACCTGAGAACTGTTTGAGGACCCTGACTTCTGAGTGCAACATTTAAAACCACATGCAAAAGCAGAAAAAAAGTCTGTGAGCAAGACTAAAGTTATTTAAGCTAGCAAAATGTCTCAAATCAATACATGCCCTAATAAATGGAAAGCTTTATAATTATATTGAAATAACATCACATTTCATAAAAGGCAATGCTTATATAAATGTCTCTAATAAAATGCATTGTCTTTCACATAAGAGACAACAGCAAAATTCCATCAGTAAAGGAACAAGCAGTGCCTTTTTCCCCCTCATTATAATAAAGTACATATTTGTTTGCCATAATATTTTGTGACCATAAAACAGATGAAGTGGTCAACTAACATGGCTTTTAATAACAAACACAGGGAAGCCACCTCTACAAGGGTCAAAACCGTAATTCTGGTTATCATCTGTGGTTCAAAGTTTCTTAAGATCATGTGTAGTGTGTAACTATAATTTAAGATCAAAGGTCCTTTTCAAATGTGATTCCCCTTAGGCCTAGGAGAAACAGCCTATTAAAATAGGAGATTCAGACTGAGCAGCTTTGGCATTATCAGAGACCTACGTTTCTCCTTTCTACTGGAAAGGATTCCACAATACTCCTTGATAAACCCTGTAAAAGACCAGTTGGCGTGGCTTACCTGCTCAGCCACTCCTCCGGGCAGAATGGTTTTGACAATAACACCAGTTGCTCTTCCTCCAATAATGCCGAATCCCAGACCGGAACCATCATTCACCAACTCAATCGTCTCCACATGCTGCCAGTGAACCTGAAAACAAAGTTCCTATGTACGTTTGCAAGAAGTTGAGAAAAACAAGTACGCCGCATAACAATTGAGACCTTTGTTAGTATTGCCACTGTGTGGTCAGTTCTAAATCACCGGGTCCACGTCCATGCATAATACTGAGTCCTAACATTATCATCCCTCTCAACTGGTGTTCAGGGAGTCTCTAATGCAGGGGTTCTCAACCTTCCTAGTGCTGCAACCCTCTAATACAGTTCTTCATGTTGTAGCAACCCCCACCCCCCAGCATAAAATTATTTTTGCTGCTATTTCATAATTGTAATTTTGCTACTTTTATGAATTGGGAGACCCCTGTGAATGACCCCCAATGAGGTAGAGAATCACTGCTCTAATGTTTTGCTGTCTTGTTTTGTTTCATTTTTGCTGTCTAGGACTTCTGCATCTGTCAATCTTCAGGGGAGCAGAAAGCACAATCTTTCCCAGAAGAGGGCCTGGCAAGTTCAAACTGCCAACCTTGTGGCTAGCAGTGCAACGCCAAGCCCACAACACGCCTGGGGCTCCTTGTCTCTTTCCGTGAGTGCTTCCTCATTGCTGGCATTCATTCTCAGCCCTGGAGCCTTTCTGGTGGAGGGATTACACACAGACTGCCCACAGCAGGGTCAGTGGTTCCAGTCCCTCTGGAGAAAGACCCTACCTTATCATTTGCGCTCCTGTTTGACCCATTCTAAATGTGCTTCTGTTTGTACCAGGTTCTGCTTTCTTTTCGATGGAGGTTTTTCTGTGCTGTCTAGTCACTGGCATTGATTCTGTTTGTTTGCGTTCTGTTTGTGTCTTGTATGATTTTCTGCATAGGAGATCTAGCATAGGTCAATCTAGACAGACAGTAACTGGATCGGTCCTTGCCTAAGGGCGTGGCAGGAGATGGTGGGGGAAGTGGGGAGCGAACAATGAACATCAGAAGAAAATGTTCAGAAATTGATTGTGGTGATGAGCGCATACATTTCCTGAACATGACTGAATGATTGAATTGCATAATATATAAAGCATATACCAATAAGATGATTTTTTTTTAAGTTATACTCTTGGAAACTTACAGGTGTGGTTTGCCCCTACCCCACAGGAGGGTTATGAGCCGATTTATTTGATGGCAGTGAGAGTTGAGTTGTTATCAATACCTTGGCAAATCCCATTTTTATGAGTCATTGTGGGTTCAGAAACTTCGAGACATATTTTTAACGGTGTAAATAGCATATATTACTAATGATGCCATGTACACTGAAACAAACAATGTGCCAACAGAAGTCGCTCATTGGAGACTACCCACACTACATGCATTTCACTTTCAATAGCTGGTCTCTGCTGGTGGTGTCAGGGACCATGGAGTCCATTCTGACCCACAGCAACCATTTGCAGCCCAGAAGCAAGCACTGCCTGGGCCTGCGCAGTCCTCCCAAGTGCTGTTATCACCAACGCAGCACCAGAGAGATGGCAACTCAATTCAACCAATGAAAGGAAGAAGCTCAAGGTCCTTCACAGGTTCTGTAAAACAGATCGATGAAGAGCTTGTTACCCATTAGAGATGTTTCTGTATAATCTGCCTGGAGGAAGGGTTCGGAACATCAGGAGTTACTTGGAGTTACTGGAATTAATTGTATGCTATAAGTCTATACAGAGGAAAATCAAGGTTCTAGCTCTCGAGGGTTGATTTTGTTTAAATCAGCGGTTCTCAACCTGTGGGTTGAGGTGAGACCCCTTTGGGGGTCGAATGGCCCTTTCTTAGGGAAAAATTACCATTATGAAATAGCAACGAAAACAATTTTATGCTTGGGGGGGGTCACCACAACATGAGGAACTGTATTAACGGGTCACCACGGCGTAAGGAAGATTGAGAGCCACTGCTTTAGATAGTCATCAATAAATGCAATCATTTTATATGTTGCATACAATGAAAGGCAAAGGTTAATTCTAAAAGCTATACATTTAATTATGATTAAATAATGAATACTTCAGGGTAAGGGAAGATGAAAGAATCAAGCAGCTAAACTCAGGAAGTACAAAGAGTCCACAGGAACTGGAGGTGTGCCGACTAAGCGGAAGAACCAGGAAAAACAACAAAATAAACTCTTCTCTTCTTTTCCCCCATCTCCTGTACTCACCGGATTAGAGTGAGCGGAAATGGTGCTGGCAGCGGATGGAGACCGAGACACAATGGGGCTCATGAGCGGAGGCAGGGCGCCTCTAGCGACAACTAGCTGTACATTGTCCTTAGCTTTCTGAAGGATGCTGATAGCTTGCTGGTGGGTAATTGTCTGATCAAGGGCCTGCCCATTGATAGCAAGGATCTGATCAGTTTCCCGCAATCTTCCATCCCTATCAAGGACAAGAGAGAGGAAAAGGAGGCGTCACTGCTCTTGGAAATGTCACACACGGTCAGGTCAGGTTGTTTTGAGCCCGTTTATTCATGTCCACCCTTTTGATCATTTCCTGCAGTTCTGGTATTTTAAAAGGTTTTTTGAAAAATCATTTTACTAGAGGCTCTTCCAGATCTTATAACTACCCATAATTCATATGTATCAAGCACACGTGAACATATGTTGCTATCATCATTTCCAAAATATTTTTTTCTCCTTGAACCCTTGGTCTCAGCTTTTCTTTTTAACCCCTCCCTCTCCACCCTTGTGAACCCTTGATCAATTATATATTGTTCTCATTTTGTATCATACTATCTGCTGTCTCCTTCACCCACATTTCTATTATCTGCCCTCTCAGGGAGGGTGTTATACATCCAACCTAGCAACCAGCTTCCTCTTTCTCTCCATCTCCAACCCCCTCCATCCTCCTCCTACCCTCCTTGTATGGATAGTACTGTTCCTGAGGGGTTGATCTCTCCTGGGTTCCAAGTGTCCAGACCTCTTATCTGTAAGTTTGTCTCCAGGTGACCAATTCCTTTGCTCCTAATCAACCCTTCCCATTCAGAAGCTCTATGTGGCAGCGCTCTCCTAGAGTCCCTCTGAGTGGGAACTGACTTGATAGCGGGGAGTTTTGAGTTTACTTAACCTGTACGTCCTATGTGGGATGCATCAGTCTTCTGAAAACAAAAGGACCTGCTGCCACCAGGTCCATTCCACCTCATAGAAAAGCTAGAAAAGATGCCACACACCCAGGGAAACAAGGCTGTGACCTCCACAGAAGCCAATCGCTGCATCCTTCTCCCCTAGAACAGTGGATTCCAACCAGTGACTCTTTGGTTAGCGGCCAAGTACTTAGCCAGTTGGGCCATGGGGGTCCCTCCAAAATAGCAAGAATAAATGCCTCTATTCAATTGGTTCTTTGACTCACGTTTAAAAACCAAACGATTCCAAGTCACAGAGCCCTGGAGGGCAGAGCAGACTGCCCTCTGGGTTTCTGAGACTTTAACTCTTCACAGGCATTGACAGCGTCACCTTTCTCACCTGATGGGTTCACACGGCGGTCACGTGGTTAGCAGCTCCATGCACAGTGCTACAGGCCACCACCAGGTCCCTTTGACTATACTAATTAAAGAGAGCTCAAAAGACCCTGGGTCATTTGCATTTTTCTATAAAATCACTTCAGAACTCTAAAATTAAAGAACCATCTAATAATGACAGTGGCAACAGTGACTCCAACCCCTCTTTCTTTGCTAAAAACAAGCCGTGACTCTATTTATGAGCCACGCTTATTTGAAAGGACTTGCTGTTCTCACTACAGTCATGCTACAGTGAGAAGCCCTGATGGTTTAGTTGGTTACAGGTTAGGCCACTAACTGCAAGGTCATCAGTTCAAAACCACCAGCTTCTCTACAGGAGGAAGATGAGACTTTCTACTCCCATAAAGAGTTGCAGTCTCAGGAACCCACAGGGGTGAGTTCTGCCCTGCGTGAGTCCGGGTAGACTAGAGGAACAGATCTCATAGACACGCATAGGGATATAAGGAAAGGGTTTATATACAAAAGGAATGGAACACTGAGAAAGCATCCGAGCCCAGTCCAGTTCAAAGCCATGAGTCCAATATTAGCCCATATGCCCAATATCAGTCTATAATGTCTTCTTCTGATTCACAAAGTCACAGGTCAGTGGTGCAGAATCCCGGCGCTGGCGGGGGTCTCCCCATGACTCCTCGCTTCCAGGTCTCAGGGTTCATCAACAGCATCCAGTGGTGGCAGAAGCAACTCAGCACTGGCAGGGCTCCACACAGCTTCTCCAGCTACAGCTGTCTGGTTCCATCAGGGCAAGGCCATGGGCTTCTCCTCTGGCTCGTCCAGCTTCTCGGACTCTGCTATCTTGTCTTCTCCGGAGTTCGTTGTGTCTGAGACTAACACCCAACAACTGGGGAGATAGCTTCTCATCTTCATGAGGGAAATATCGAGAGACTTCCCAGACATATCAGGAGAAAGCCATGCCCACACGGAGGCCTCATTGGCTACTCAATGGCTATCTCCAGATTAACAGGTTAGACTGCACCCCTACATCTCCATCATGAAATTAACATAAGCATATGACCGCCACAGACCCTGTCCCATAGAGTTGCTATGAGTCTGAGGCCTTTTGATGGCAGTGACTTTAATAGTACATTATATCCATTCGCTATGGAGTTAGCTTCACCTCGTGGTAATTGTATGTGTGTCAGAGAAGACTGGTGTTCTCATGGGTTTTCAGTGACTCGTTTTTCATCAGTACATCACAGGCTTTCTTCTGAGGCATCTCTGTGTGGACTTGAACCTACAGCCATTCACTTAAGCAGTCTAGCACCTAGATGAACCACCCAAGAACCAAAACGGGTTACTGACAAACTCTACCCCACTTTGATGGGGTATTGATTTTTGCTCTGTTGTGATCTTTCCCGTGGTGAGAGGATGGCCATGGCCACAAAAAACAGAAACGATGCTGTGAGTCTCACCTGTGAGCCACGCTGCCCTCCTGTATCTCTTGCACAAAGATTCCCAGTTCTCCCCTGTTTTCGCTCCTCAGTCCGACCACACTGAACCCCAGGCCCCCACTTGGTGGTTTGAGGAGCTCAAAAACTTCCACGTGGCGACCCTGTTCAGGAAACAAAGTCAGAGATGCACTTAAAAGTTACACACTTAAAAAAAAAAAGTCACACACTATTGGGACAATAAACTTATGAGCAGTATTATCTGGTTTATTAAAAAATAATAAGAAAGAAACAAACATCTGTAATAGCCTTTATGGCTTATCATCCAAATGGGACATTCAGTTTACCCTGATGCCCAGTTTGGAGAGGGTGCCTAGAAGACTCAGCTCACGCTCAGGAGAAACAACAGTTCATGGAAAAATTTCCAAGCCATTCTAAACTCCCTCAAAATATACCAGGAGACTTCAAAAACACTTTTGGGAAAATTCCATTCTTTTTTAGCCCATTTTACCATGAATTTTTTGAAGACACCCCCTCCCAATATTTCTATTTCAATCCCAGTTCTTTGAAGCATTACACATGTGACACTATTCTTCCAATGAACCAGAGACATGACTGTGGCTCAGCACTGAGTGCTTCCCATGCGGACTCAGAGGGAGGTGTCTCTCACCTGGGCCATGCTTTTGAGCAGTCGATCAAAGTCCTCACCAGCAGGCTGCCCATTGAGGTGTGGAGTTGCAGGTCCTGTAAATGCTTCCACATTCCCATTATTTGGGGACAATACACATGATTCATTTTGCGGAGTGGGAATCACAGCTGGGCTGAGATGCGGAATGTGGCCATAGTCCACGTTAGAAGTGGTAGAAGTTGCAATGTTTACCTAAGTGTAAAAGGCAGGTTGTTAAGAGTTGTTAAGAGTTCATATGCGTCTGGTCAACTACTTCACAGAAAACATACCAATGGGAGAACTAATAAAGTACATAAGCAATTTCAAACTGTTCGGGTCCTTGGTCTCATTCTACTTTAGGAAATAAATTTCAAGAAGATAAATTAGGGTAATGTACAAAAGGCCTACATAAGGATGGTTGACATAGCTCCACGTGTTAGATGGTGAAGTCAACACTTCACTGTTCAATTTCAGAGAATCCATTCAGACACACACACACACACACACATCCATATATACGTGAAGTGAAGCAAGGAAAAATGAACAATATGTATGGTATGATGCCACATTCTTTATTAAGGTGCTGTTTTTATATTCACTGAACACCTGGAGAAACATGCGCTGAACAACCAATTTCTATGTGTACACCAATGTAGGACCAAGAGATTTGACCTTGGTCCAAGAGATGGCTGATCTTTATGCCCTACCTCTGGCAGATCCCTTCTGGACTGATTTGGGCATATTATTTACTAAGATGAGGCCCTCAATGGACACCATCTAGGCTCTGCAGATGCAGTGGTTCTAGGAGGGCCCCTCAGGCTGTGTGAGAGCAGCTGGCTCTCTAGGAAGAAGGCGGCAAGAAGATGACCTTCAACCACATGGAAAACCAATCAATCCTGCCCAGTTCATGAATCTCAATCAAAATTCTAGACACCAAAGTCAGAGTTAGCACCGGGTTTGACACCCCGCCACAGTGTGCACATTCACACATCAGTTCTGGGAAAGTAACATATCATTGGGAAAAGGGAAATGTCACCTTTGAAACCTTTCCAGAGGGTTCCACATAGCTCTTCCTTTAAATCATGCTTACTCTCTATCTATTCCCTGTCAGAACCCAGAAGTATGAATATAACAGCGTTCAGAGAGCTCTATGAGACCTTCTAGTGAAATATCACACCCAAGTGTGGTTTGAGAATTCGCCAGACCGACGGGGGGACTGAGATTGGTGCTGCACATGGTCTTTTGTGGACTCTAAGTCAGATCCTGCCTCCTTGTAGTCCGTGTGCAAAGTTTTGGATAGGGCTGGTGGTACAGAGGGCCATGCTTTCAAATGTCATCGTTTAGTCAAGACAGGGCACAATGGTGAAAGAACAAAGAAAGATTGCTTTATGTGGAAAAGCTGGCACACGCCCACCATACAGATGCCCGAGGTAAAATTAAAGGAGAGGTTGCTGATCTTAGGGTTAGCCATTTGATTCCACCAGCTACTCTTCAGGATGAAGATGAGGCTTTGTGCTTCTGTAAAGAGTTATATTCTCAGCAACACAAAGAAGCACATCTGTCCTGCCCTCAGGGTCTTTAAGAGTCAGAAGTGGCTGACTGGTTAGTGAGAAATACATTGGTAAGATGGGAAATAATTGCTAAAACAGCAGAAATGGCCAATACCAAGTTCCAATTTCTCTGAGGGGTGTGATTTTTAAAAATCTATAACTAGTTATCAGAAAAGTTATACAACGATGTGTTGGATCCCTCTCGATCCTCAGTCCCTTGCTCTTCCACCCCTTTCCCACTTGGGTCCACTGATGTGCATTACCTTAAAGCTCTCCCAATGGCCAAGTTGCTCCTTCCCCTAATATCTGTATGGCTTGTTTCTTCCTGCTATTCAGCTATGCTTAATGGGATGAGCTCTCCCTGACAACGTAATCCACAGAGCACCCAACGATATGACCCACGACGTCACCTGCCCTCATTCTCTCCTTGGCACATACTCACCCTCTGACGTGCGCCCTGCCACTTCTGGCAGTAGACGCAGACCAGAAGGTGAGAATTCCCAGCAGCGGGAACGAGCCTCTTTCATCCCATATGCTATCTGCAGTCTCTTGAGTAGTGACGTTGACAGTGGGCGCACTCAGCATACACTTGTGCAAAACAAACGCTTACCTCCTTTTCACAGAATGGCCCTGATCTAAGCTCGCCAACATGCTTTCCACTCTTGTGCCCTCCGTTTCACACAAGGCTGAGTTGCGCGCCGCCGCTCGCCCGCCCGCCAGCAGGTTGTGAAGTGGAAACTCCATCATGGTGCTCCGCTCCTCTTTGGGTTGCACACAGAGCCCCCTCTTGTCTGAGCTGGCGCACAGCAAGGGAGGGAAACAGCCTTTCAGATGGGTGAGTCAAGTACTTTGTAAGGCACCACCAAACTGTACTTAAGAGTGCACTGCCTACCCTAGTGTTGACTCTATCTGCAATCAGTTATATAAAACAGAAAAAATACATCGCATTATCAATGCTACCAATAACCCAGCCAGGATACTGGCTATCCTCACAGATGAAAAAAGAGACCAACATGTTGAAAAGAGGCATTTGGGAATCCTTTCAAATGCTTATTTTAAAATCTACAGCAGACACGATCAGTTATTATTTTTTTCAAAAGCCAGCTTATTATGCCAAAGCTTTTTTTTTTTTTTTTAATTCTGAGCCACGGCAGCTTCAGTGAAGTCTGCTAGGAGAGGGCACACTGCTCAGGTTGAAGCAGATGGCACACTGAAGTCGGAGACAAGCGGAGGAGCCCACACACCAAGACCTCATGCTTATGGTATGTCTGCACAGGAAAATAATATTTGGACTTCTGGTACAGTGGGCCAGAATGAACAAGTCAAGTTCCAAAAATAGCGTGTCCATCCATGAGAGAGTGAACTGGTGAGGTCGAAGCACTGACAATCTGAGGGACTCAATGTGAAGGAGGACACGCTGGGGGCCCATGGTTGGGAACTCAACTGCTTTCTGAAATACCTGCAGTTCAAGTCCACCAGCCTCTCTGCAGGGGAAAGTCCTTGCTGTCTGCTCTCCTCAAGATTGCAACCTAGCTTAGCGCGTCCCCCCACCCCTCCCCCTCAGCCATTCCTTTCTGTCCCAGGAAGCCACTGTGGGTGAGACCAGCCTCCACCTTAATAGCTACCAGTGAGCAAGTGCAGACTCATTCACAGAAGCCGAGCATGGGGCTTATATAACATTAGACCCAACAAAAGTATGCAAAATACCCTATAAAGCGTGACAGCCTCAGAAGCATACA
This sequence comes from Nesogale talazaci, assembly GCA_004026705.1. Classification (NCBI taxonomy): domain Eukaryota; kingdom Metazoa; phylum Chordata; class Mammalia; order Afrosoricida; family Tenrecidae; genus Nesogale; species Nesogale talazaci. The sequence goes on from PVJH01002304.1 coordinate 53,340, forward strand.
GGGACTTTCCACCCGGTCTGACAGCGGTCACTATAAGTCAGCGTCCACTCCATGGCAGTGGACTCAGTCTTTGTTTTTAGGTTTTTTGTTTGTTTGTTTGTTTTTTAGTCTTTGGCTTTTGTCTCCCTCTAATCTGCTGGAGATCAAAGCCATGCCAATGACTCCTGCTTCTTCCTCACCCCGGGGTTCTTCATCAGTGTCAAAGCACATGGTTGGAGAACTCACAGTGTTTTAGTTATCATTTAATTATGTCACCTATGAATATTGTTAAATTGGCAAATGTGTGTCCATAATTCGCCAAGAATATCTGTGCACAATAGTTGCTTATTGAAACAGGCTCCTGAATTAGCATCTCCTTCAGGAGCAGAAATTAATTTTATTTACCTTGATAGGTCTGTTCACATCACACTTTCTATAAATATTTAATGAAAAGAACTTGACTCTGATCCTTGGTTTATAGAATATAAAATAAACAGAGGGAAAAATATCTGGGGATTTTTAGATGCAAATAAACAATCTGTATAATTTATGGAATTGCTAGGAAATGAGCAAGAGTCACAGAATAATGATCTGTTCTCTGCTCAACTTCTGGCTCCGTTATTTCCAACTAGGAAAGGACTCCGTGAGCTGAGTAAATAAAAATACATCAACTCAATTTATTGATTTTAATTAGCGCTGTTACCTAAAATATAACTTAAGTGTAGGTTTGCTTTTAATTGCTCAATTAAAAAGTCTGCAAGTGATTTGTGAAAGGACAGGATAAAACACACTTTCAGTACTCACAAGCACAGGGAAATCCCTCTCCTCAAATGCAACCTGAGCCAGTAATTGGTTCACTTTCTGGAAAGAGACAGTCTGGACAAATGCTGAATGTGAGTACTTTGTTAACTTGAAAAAAGAAATGTGTGCGTTCATTCAATATCTTAACAGGAATAAGGATTTATTTTTGCACATGGCTTCTAAAGTGGTAAATTGCCACCTCTGTTCCAGTACAAACTACACTTGCAGAATGCGATTTTCACTGTCAGTTACCGTGAGATAGAGCCAGGAGCCCTGGTGGAGTCGTGGCTACTCGTTGTGCTGTCACCACAAGGCCACAGCTGCTCCAGGGGAGAAAGATGAAGCTTTCTACTCCTGTGAGGAGTGACAGTCTCAGAAAACCCACAGAGGCGGTTGGACCTTGTCTTTCCTCAAGGGTCACTATGAGTTAGAATTGACTAGAGGACAAAAGTCTTAGTATTAAGGTAGCAGATAGACATTGGGCTTCCATTTCAACAACTCCCTCAAAGCAAGAACACTTTGTTCTATTAAACTAGAATTGCGGGATGCTCACCTTCCTGACACGGTCGCTGAAGACAAAGCAGGTGCATAAGCAAATATGGTGAAAAAAACTGATGGTGCCCGGCTATCAAAAGATACAGCATCTGGGGTCTTAAAAGCTTGAAAATAAACAAGCTGAGAAGCAATGAAGCCCACATGGAAGAAGCACACCATCCTGTGTGATCTTGAGGTGTTGACAGGATCAGGTATCAGACAAGAAAGAACAAAAAATCGTATCACTGTGAATGAGGGTGGGTGGGGACCCAAAGCTCATCTATAGGCAAGTGGACATCCCCTTAGAGAAGGGTCTTAGGGAAGAGACAAGCCAATCAGGGTATAGTGTGGCAACGATAAAACACACAACTTTCCTCTATTTTTTTAATGCTTCTTCCCCTTCCCCTCCACTATCATGATCCTAATTCTATCCTATAAATCAGGTACACCAAAGGATGTACACTGGTACAGATAGGAACTGGAAGCAGGGAATCCAGGACAGATGATCCCTTAAGGACCAGTGGTAATAGTGGCAATACCAGGAAGGTGGGGTAGGAAGGGGGAACCAACTACAAGGATCTACATATAACCTCCTCACTAGTGGATTGACAACAGAAAAGTGGGTGAAGGGAGATATCAGACAGTTTAAGATATGACAAAATAATAACAACTTATAAATTATAAAGGATTCATAAGGTGGGAAATGGGGAGGGAGGGAGAAAACAAGGAGCTGATACCAAGGCTCAAGTAGAAAGCAAATGTTTTGAGAATGATGAGGTCAACAAATGTACAAATTGTTTGACATAATGGATGGATGGGTGGATTGTGATGATTTGTGAGAACACCCAATAAAATGATTTTTTAAAAAGTTGTACAAACCCTAATGATTTTTTTAAAAGAATGAAAGAAATCACTCATACTAAAGCAGATAATGATATTTAAAAAGATAAAATTTTGTTAGCAGAATAAGACACAGATTAGGTAGAGTGAAGACACATTACATACTTACTACTGGAGCTGCAGAAGCAAAGTAGTAAAAATATAGGCCGAAATAAGTGATGAAGAGTTTACTAGAGAATAAAAGACAACAGCTGAAGTTTCAAAATCTCAGTAAATACTTTCCAAGATAGACGCAAAGAACATTACACCTAGATATAGCTACTAATCCTATATTATTATTAACAATATTTCCTAAAACATATCTTAAAACAGGACTTCAATCCCAGTTCATATATGTAAAAGGTCCAGCATAGCTTAATCTAGTGCCTGAAGCTCAAGGTCTCTGCTTTGGTGGCAGATGAGTTGCAGGTCAAGGCAAAGTCTCCTCTGAAGGCTCAATATAAGGAGAGCAAATCCTTTGCTCTGCTCACTCATGTGACTACTGGCAGCCTCAATTTCTCCCCATGCGCAGCACTCTAGAGACTGTATAAATGTGTTCATGTTGGCAGCTGTTGTTCCACAAGAGAACAAGGGACAAACAAAATGAAAGTCAGAGTATTTGTACAACCTGAACTCAGAATCAGTCTTCTTCCAGTCTTGATGCCACATTCTTCTTCAGAAACCCAGATGCTCAGGTCATTTGAACAACACGCAGATTGAATAAGTAAGATGAGAAGACACAATCCTCATGTGCACCTTTCCTGATTTTAAATCATTGCAGGTTTCCTTTGCTATCTTCACAACTTAATCCATGTACAAGCTCTACCAGAGCACAATGAATTTTTGTGGAGTTCCCATTCTTCTCAACGTTATCAACAGTTTGTTACCATTTACACAGTCAAATGTCTTGTCTTAGTCAATGAAACGCAAACATCTTTTTGGTATCCTAAGCTTTGCACCAAGAAACATCTGACCTCTGTGCTGAGATTCCTTGTTCCACCTCCTCTTCTGACCTGGCCTGAATTCCTGGAAGCTCTCTGTCAATGTACTGCTGCAACCATTCGTAGATGATCACCAGTATAATTTTACTTGCACGTGCTATCAATAAGGTTGTATAGTTTGAACAGTCTTTTGGGTCACGTTTCTTTGGAATGGGTACAAAAATAGAAGTCTTCCAAACTTCCTGAGACAGACGCATGAGGTTGTGCTTCCGGTGTCTCATCAGGCTGCAGCTTTTTTAAAATTCAAAATGGCCAATATCAGTCCATTTCAGCTAAAAAGCCTGGAGTTTAGCACACAAAGACTCTAAAATGACAAAAATACCAGCTCACCAACACCTAGAACGTTGATCATTATGCGTTCCACGTCATTATTAGCCATTTTGTTTTCCTGGGTAGTGCTGGTACAGTTCCTACATTATCACCTAGAAAGCTATAGATCTCTACTTCCTGACTGAGCTTTGGTAGAAACAAGGAGACTTGCTGTGACTTTAGAACAAATTTTTGACTTCTGGGTCAGGACCCTGTGTTTGGCTTATCTTCATCTGACCTTTGGATTTGGGACTGAATACTGTCCACCACTACTTGGAACATTTTAAGTTTCCTGAATGTCTATGGATGCTGCTGTCAATCACAGAACCCAGGGATGTGAGGAAATCTACTCAAGGGAGGGGTCGGTGATAAACACTGCAGACTAGCTGGACATTGGGACATCTTTAATCTCCAACTCCTTGGGGCTAGCCTGCTATTTTTCTTCTAAAAGAGATTATTACCACAATTTCTATTCACCATTGGACTATAGATACAATGAGCAAAAAACAAATAAATAATAAACTATAAAGATTAGAATTAAAGAAATAAAAACTGCACCCATTTGCAAACCACATAATTGTGTATATGATAAAACATAAGCTAGACATACAGATTAGTATTAATAAAAGATTTGGTAAAGTTGCTGGATACAGAATCAACAAAGTGAAAAACTGCATCTCCCTAGCAATAACCAACCAGCAACTAAAACATTATGAACAGACTACACCTCTGAATTAAAAGTTAATGACTCACCAATCACTTTAAAATGAAATGAAAGAGAGGAAGGATTTGGGAGATTTGAAGAGTAGTCTGATCTATTAGACTGAGATGGATAATCCTTCTCAGACTGATGTGGATTCAACTGGCTAATTCCCACTCACACAATACATTCTTTCATAAATGCTCAGAGCAAGATGAATTCTTAACAAATGTATTTGATTCTCTAATGCACATGGAGATTTTTCTTCCTCAATGATTATGAATCCTGAAAAGTGCATTCACTTAATTGGATTGACAAACACTTAAGAAGAAAATTATCATCGTTATGATACAGTACACTGTTAAACTGAAGTATGTTGAGCGCTTTGATGCATCACTTATACAACTGTGAACTTTAAAAAAAAATGCTGCTTTTTTTTCAATACTCTGTAAAATTAAAGTTATTCTAAAACTACTTGAAGATTTGAAGGGTTCAAAATCGTAAATATTTTCACCAGAAAAAAATATGACCCCTACCCAATGCTCTTAAGTTTAACCCAACAAAATGTTTTTAAATATGCGGATTCCCTTAACTAACCTCACTGTAAAATCCTGAAATATTGACTTCCTAAGTTTCATCTATCCCTTATGGGTTGTTAACTGAAAAGGAAGCTAATAGTATTAGCTCCATTTAATGGCTACCATCAATCACTCCAGAAGTACTCGCATAATGGTGTTGTCTATGAAAATTATTGCTTAGGGTCAAGTGAATTTCCTAAAACATTTTTCTGTAGATGATCAAAAGCTGGTTTCCAGGCCTATTAGAAGAAAAAAAAATGAAGTGAATGCCTATGAATACTTGACGGATACAATATCTTTATCATTTAAAAGTCAAAATACATGCTAATATTTTGAATCCAGCACTTAAAAAAAATGGCCCGTTGCTTGTGCAACTCTGTGATTTTAAACAAATTCACAAGCATACATTGCTAGTTCAATTTCCCAATTCTTTGTTTGTTTGTTACTCTTAAAACGATGAGGAAGAAAAAGAAGCTATTCCCTGGGGACTATGCTGAGCAGGTGCATCTCATAGAGATGCAAGCTTTAGGGCTTTTTAAAGTTGTTGCTGTTGTTGTTTTTCATCCGTGCCTAGTCTTTTCTACTTGCAGAGCAAGAAACAGGCTTATTTTGTTGTGAATTTACCAAAATGCTGTAAAACACTCCTTGGAACTGGTCCCAAATATGAAATGTAAAAATGAGCTAGGGTGCTGAGAACTTTCAATAAAATACACCACTCACAAAGATCGTGATCACAGAAAAACGTTTTTCAGACCGAATAGGACTTTGCTTGAAGTTGGGAACATCAGGAAGCCTCCTGTCTTCTCTCTCTCTGAGTGAAAGATTGATGAGGACACAGCCCTTGCACAGTAATGGATGGTTGCCTCTGATTTAATGGTTCTTATTTTTAAAGCTAATTAAAGAAAATGGAGCTGCATATTCAGAAGGGACTCGTTTAATGTTAGGAGACTAATTTTGGACATAAAGTAGCTCCTTGCTCCTACACTAACTCAGAGACAGAGGGGAGCAGTTCAGCTGTACTGGGGGACACGTGTCATATGGAATAAGCATAGTTTTCCATTTTCTGTGAGACTAACCCTTCATTCACTCAAATATTGACCGAGACTTAAAACACCCTAGACACTGTGCTCTTCATGAAGGCAGCAGAAACGTGCAGGTCAAAACACCTGGAATCCTGACCATTATGTTATTGTTTGTAGCCCTCAGGTGGATTCTGACTCCCTGCAGCCCAAGGTAGACATCGCAGAAGTGCTTCAAGGCTTTTTACAAGGCTAAAGTTCCCTGGAGGCATTGTCAGGTCTACTGACCACATTGGACTACTAACCACAAGGTTGCTGGCTCAAACCCACCATCTGCTCCATGGAAGAAAGATGAGGCTGCCTGCTACAATATCCAGTGTCAGAGCATCAGAAACCCTGTGTCGGATTTCTGTGCGTGAGAACCCACTGGATGGCAGTGGGTTGGGAGCTTTCCTGAAACAGATTGCCAGACTTGGGATTGTTCAGACCACCAAGGCTTCAGCTAGTAGTGAGAGCTCAACGGTGCGAACAACCTACAGCCTAGATGGCCTATAAAATCAGTCCAGCAGGCTCAGAGTTCACTCACCTTCCTAAACCTTTCCTTTCATAGCTATGAATTATGGAATAACAAAGCAGATGGTGGTTGGCAGTGTATTTGTCTTCAAATTCCCCTCTGCTAAACATGATCAACTCTCAACCACACACTCAAAATGGAAGCCAAAAACCACTTAACACCTAAAGGAGAAAATAAATTAAGGAGTATCTAAAACTCTTAACCCCTCCTTTTTGATATTTAGGAGGGTCTGTATGAATGATCAATAATGTGCTCAGAGCAATACTGACCACTTTAACCTATCAAATGACGCCCAACAACAGCAAACTTTAGAGTTGTCACTTGCTCACAACTTTGCCAGCTGAAAGAAGTAGCCCACATTTTAAGTTACACTACCTTACAGTGCTCTGGTTTTCATTAAAAGCTGCATCTATCAAGGTTTTACTCATTCCTCAAACTGCACCATAAAAATACTCTTATGAACATTAATCCACAAGGCCTCCTAAACTGCAATAACGGGCGCAGCTCTACTCAAGTACTCACCCAAAGAAAGAACACTTTGTTCTAATAACCCATCATTCAATGATGCTCAGTTTCCTAACACAATAGCTGATGACAAAATGGGTGCACGAGCAAATGTGGTGACGAAAGCTGATGGTTCCCACCTATCAAAGATATAGCATCTGGGGTCTTAAAGGCTTGAAGATAAACAAGTGGCCATCTAGCTGAGAAACAGCACAGTCCACGTGGAAGAATCACACCAGTCTGTGTGATCATGAGATGTTGATTGGATTAGCTATCAGGCACCAAAGACCCAGTACAAAAAAAACCATATCAATGTGAATTTCGGGGAGTGAGGAGTGGAGACCCAAACCCCATTTGTACACAATTGGACATCCCCTTCCAGAAGGGTCACAAGGAACAGACAAGCCTGTGAGGGTGCAATATAGCACAAAAGAAACATACAATTTTCCTCTAGTTATTTAATGCTTTGTCCCACTCCTCCAACCCCCCGCTATCATGATATCTTACAAATTCTATCTTACAAATCCGGCTAGACCAGAGCATGTACATGGATACAGAAAAGAGCTTGCAACACAGGGGATCCAGGACAGATAACCTCTCATGACCAATATGGGAGTAGTGATACCAGGAGGGGAAGGTGAAGGTGGGGGGAGAAATAAGGAACCAATCACAATGATTGACACATAACCCCCTCCCAGGGGGGTGGACAACAGAAAATTGGAGGAAGGGAAACGGTCAGTGTAAGGAATGAAAAAATAATAGTAATTTATAAATTATCAAGGTGTCATGAGGAGGGGAGGACCGGAGAGGGAGGTGAAAAAAATGAGGAGCTGATACCAAGGACTCAAGTAGAAAGAAAATGTTTTGAAAATGGTGATAGCAACAAATGTACAAATGTGCTTGTCACAATGGATGGATGTATGGATTGTGATAAGAGCTGTATGAGTCCCCAATAAATGATTAAAAATAATAATAGGCACAGAAAGCATGGTGCAGAAATAGTCCATGTACACTTTATAAACTAATATTTTCAAGGTCTAAATGATATGAAAATCTCTAGAAATACCTTGAATGAAAATATTGAGTCGTTTCTTTACCCAATGTCATAACATTTATATGAACAGTAAATTCTACAAAATAACTTGAAGTTAAATTAATTACATAAATAAATTAAATTATTAATTAAATAAATTAAAATTTACCAAAAATGTTTCTCATTATTGTTGCAAAAGACAATTTTTTAAATCATTTTATTGGGGGCTCATATATCGTTTTTCACAAGAGATAAATAAGCATACTGTGTCAAGCACCCTCACATGTCCACTTCTATTATTGTTCTCCAACTGTCCGCCTTTTCCCTTAAGCCCCTAGTATCGGCTTTTCCATCCCTTCCCCTCTTCCCCTGCTCTCTCCTCCCTACCAACCCTCAATGCTTTATACATTGTTATTGTTCTGTCATATCTTACACTGCCCAACCTTTCCCCCAACCCACTCCTTTGATGCCCGTCCTTCAAACAGGAGCTTGTGTGTATATCCTTGCCATTGGTTCCGTCTCTCTACCCCAGCTTCTCTCTACCCTTCCAGTATCTCCAACCTAACCATTGGCCTGAAGGGGCCCATCCATCTTGGTTTCCCCATATCTCCAGCACCCTTCTATACTAGTGTGACTTCTCCAGTCCATCTGGATTTATAAGGTAGAGTTGGGACCATGATGGTTGGGGGGAGGGGGGCGGAAGGCTTCAGGAACTAGAGGGAACTTGTATGCATCATCACTGCCCGGCTGCCCCTTGACTGGTCTGTCTCCTCCCCGTGACTACCCTGTAAAGGGGTGACCAATTACCCACCAGTGGGCCATAGGTCCCCACCCTGCTCTCCTCCTCCTTTGTAATGATGTGGTTCTTGTTCGTTGGTGCTCAATATCTGCTCCCTTTGGCACCTCTTGATCATGCATGCTGGTGTGCTTCTTCCATGTGGACTTTGCTGTTTCTGGCAACTTGATTATCTTCACGTCTGAGACTCCGGGCATTCAATCATTTGGTAGCTGGGCACCATCATTTCTTCTACTCTGTTTGCCTCTGTATCCATTTGTCTTCAGCAATATCGGGAGTCAATTGGTCCATTGATTTTGATTTTTGTTCTTTGATACCTGATTGTTTCAGCACCTCATTATCGCACAGGCCATTGATCTTCTTTTATGGTGGTTTTGTTGCTTCTGAGCTAGATGGCTGCTTGTTTATGCTTAAGCCTTTAAGACCCCAGATGCTATATCTTTTGATAGCTGGGCCCATCTGCTTTCTTCACCACCCTTGCTCATGCTCCTACATGTTCTCAATGGGGTTCTTGGGTGTGCACACAGTAATATATGTTTGACTTGTTTTTTTTTTCTCCCCATATGATGTCTATTAACTAGACCTTTCACTATCTGACCACAGTGGCTGTTGTGTTTCTTCTGTGTGGCTGTGGTCTCTTCTCAGGTAAATGGTCTAATGTTTATCTTCAGGCTTTCAAGACATCTGATATATCCTTTGATGGCTGGGCACCATCAGTTTTCTTCACCACATTTGTTTGTGCACCCATTTTACTTCAGTGATCGTGTTGGGCCAGTGAGCCTCAAGGAATGCCAGATTCATAGAACAATGTGTTCTTGCATTGAGGGAGCACCAGGGTGAGGGCCCAAGGTCCACTTGCTACCCTAATTTTGGCCTATAGAAATGTTCTTAAATTTATTCCCACCTTATAATAGATAGTTGTATCTATGTATGGAAATACCTATGTTCAGATCTCTGTAAGTGCCCTTTGCCTTCTAGCTCTTTCCTCCATTTCCTTCCAGCTCCCTCCTGTCCCATCATCATGTTCCACCTTCATTGGCATCTCATTGTTTTCTCACAGTTTCATTGTCCTTGCTTAATCCCAACAAGACGTCCCACCCCAGACCTCCCTTTCAAAAAATGAGGTGCTACAGTGCATGACGAATAGGAAACTCTCATTCATTCCACTAAGACTATGACTTCAAACAAAACTGTTTCTTCTTCCAACTGATTTGAACTTTTGTGATAATATTTGTTTTTTATTATTGCTATTTCATAGAGGTGTGTGCATGTAGATCATGAAGAGATGAAAGCGCAAATCATTCTTAGCTCCCTTCCTCTGGCTCGTTCAATCATTTAAAATTCTTGATCCAGTGGCAAGAATTATTAACTTTATCAAATTTTGATGCTTTCATGTATGTGTGCAAAACATTAAAGGATGAAAATGAGCAATGGACAGAAAGCATGTCTCCACAGTAACAGAATACAAGGACTGTCTCAAGGAAAAGCACATGGCCCGGTTGTTTGAGTTGCAAGCTGAACTAGCCCCTTTTCACAAACACCATCTAACTTGACAAAACTGACTGAAAATCAAATCATGATTAATTCATCATTGGATATTTGGCAGGCATGTTCTCAAAAATGAACAAAGTAATCTTGTCATTTTCAAGAAGAACAAGTGACTGTCATTCTTGCCTAAAGTAATATTTGTTTCAGTAAAAATTAGAATTTTGGGAACTGTGTTAACTGCCACCAGAAGTTTAATGCCTTTCCATAACATGAAGCCTTCAATGATGCAATTGGAAATGGTGTTAGAAAATGCAATTATTTGATTGATAGTCTCTAAGGAAAAGCAAAATAATACATATGGGTTAGTTATATAACTCACTGAATCGACATTTTTCAAAATGGCCAATCCAATACAAAATGTACGCATTGTTAAAGAAGAAGCAACCAAACTGTGTGGTCATGAAGTGTCTATTGGATCAAATATCAGGCTTCTACGACCCAAAACAAAATCATACCTAATGTGAATGGGGGAAAGGGGAGAATAAAGTGGAGACCCAATGCCCATGTGTAGACAGTTGGGCATCTACTCACAGAGAGGGTTCAAGGGAAGAGATGAGCCAGTCAGAGTACAGTATAGCACCAATGAAACACATAACTTTCCTCTAGTTCTTTGGTGAAGCACCCCATTATCACCCCATTATCAGGATCTCAATTTTACCTTACAAATCGGATTAGATCAGAGGATGCACACTGCTACAGATAGGAGCCCGCTACATAAGGAATACAGGACAGATAAAGCCCTCAGAGCCAACAAGGAGAGTAGAGACACGAGGAGGATTAGAGGAGGGTAGGGGGAGAAAGGGGAAATCAAACACAAGGGTCAATCTATAACCCCCTCCCAGGGAGACTAACAGCAGAAAAGTGGGTGAGGGGAGACGGAGGATGGTGTATAATATGGAAAGAATCATCTATAACTTATCAACGATTCATGAGGGAAGGCAGGCAGGGGAGGGAGGAGTATGAAATGGGGAGCTGGTACCTGTGGCTCAAGTGGGACGGGAATGCTCTGAAAATGATGATGGTGGCATGTTTGTAAATGTGTCTGACGCATTGGAGGAATGTATGCATTGTGCTAAGAGATGTAAGTGTCCCCAATAAAAGGATTTTTAAAAACCATCACAAAGTAAGATACACAAACCGATTTTGCTAATATAGTAAAAATGCTTATTAGCTAGTTTCAGATCCCAGTAATATTTAAGAGATAGATCATCATGAAACTTGGTCCACTATCAAAAAAGAATATTTACAATTAGCTGAATCTATATATTCCATTATTTTACAGCTAATTCTCTATGGGAAGCTAGATTTTTCCGTATATAGGAGAGCTAAAGTCGAGTTCAAACGATCAAGTGCAAAAAAAGAGAATTTAGCTGTCTTCTTTTAAACCCAATTTTAACACATAAGAGTGTAAAACAATGTTACACTTCTTACATCATTTCTTGATGATAGCAACATAGGTACAAATGTTTGATACAATTGATGCATGGATTGTTATAAGAGCTGTAAGAGCCCCCAATAACATGATTTATTAATTTGCAAAATGGTTTCTTGTTGTTATATCGTTAGGTGCCATCACATTGGCTCAGACTCATCGTGAGCCTATTTATGTAGGGCCATCCTCACAATTGTTCCTACGCCTCAGCCCCCTGATGCAGCCACTGTGTCAATGCATCTCTTCAAAGGGCTTCCTCTTTTTGACGCCCCTCCACTTTACCAAACATGATGTCCTTCTCTAGTAACTGGTCTCTCGTGAAAATACGTCCCAAGTATATAACACAAAGTCTTGGCCTACTTCTTCCAAAACAGATCAGTTTGTCTTTTTAGTTCATGGTACTTTCAATACTCTTACCCAGTACCATAATTCAAAGGCATCAATTCTTCAAGATGTTCCTTATTCCAGGTCCAACTTCCACATGGATATCATGCAATGGAGAATACCATGGCTTGGGTCAAGCACACCTTAGTCCTCAAAGTTAACACCCTTGTCTTCAATACTCTAAAGAGGTCTTGAGCAGAAGATTTATCTAATGAAACATGTCTTTTGATCTCGACTGCTGCTTCCATGAGCAACTTCAACCATTTCCCCATTTATCATCGATTAGTTCAGTTGTGCGGGTATGAGTCTTGCTTACATTGAGTTGTAATCCTCATTGTAATCCTTAATCTTTATCAGCAAGTGTATTGATTCCTCCTCACTTTCAGCAAGCAAATTTATGTCATCTGCATACCAAGGGTTATAATTTACCTTCCTCCAATCCTGATAATGCACTCTTTTTCATATAATCCAGCTCCTCTAATTATTTTGCTCGGCATCTAGATTGAACAAGTATGGTGAAAGGATAAACCTGGAAGGATAAAGGAAATCCTGATGCACACACCCTTCCTGATTTTAAACATGCAACAATTATTCTCTTGTTCTGTTTGCACAACTATCTCTTGATTTATGTACAATTCCACATGAGCACCATGAAGTGCTCCAGAATTCTCATTCTCTTGGTTAACCACAGTGTATTGTGGTTCACACAGTCAAATGCACAGTCAGTGAAACACAAGTAAGTAGCTTTCTGGTGTTCTCTGCTTTGAGTTGGCGATCCATCTGACATCAGCAATGATATCCCTTGTTGCATGTCCTCTTCAGAATCTGGCCTGAATTTCTGACTCTTCCTTGTCAATGTGCTACTGCAAAGTTTGTCAGATGATCTCATGCAAAATTTTACTTGAGTGCAATTCCAATGATAGCATTCTATAGTTTGAGTATTCTGTTGGGTCACCTTTCTTTGAAATGGACACAGATATGGATATCTTACAGTCAGTTGGCCAAGTAGCTGTCTATCAAATTTTCTGGCATAGACCAGTGCTTTCAGGGCCTCTTCAGCTTTCAAAACTTTTCCATGGTATTCCATTAATTCCTGGAGCCTTGCTTTTGGCTAATGCATTCAATGCAGTCTGGATTTCTTCCTTGAACACCACTGGCTCTAGCTCACATGCTACCTCCTGAAATGGTGGGGAGTTGGCTTGTTCTTTTTAATTCTAAAATGCGTAGTAGGGTTTATTCCTGTGCTTTTCAATGTAAATAATAAATATTTAGACTATTTCCTTAATTTTAATTTATAAAATGGCAAATATTTGGGGTTCTTAATTTCTAAATGCCTTCTATCAAAGGTCAAGCCATGTGCTCAGGCTGTTTGAGAACTGCTGCCTTGGACTAGTAAGCTTCAACAGGAAGAGGAAACAACAAGAAAATGAAGTTATATTTACTGTTTGGTAAGCACAGAGCTTATTCACTTTAGACTCTTTAACTCTTTATCATTTCATTTCCATTTTACAACCAAAGAAGTAAAGAGGGTCACATAAGCTATGTGCTCACCTTAAGAAATAAATGCATTCTTTTTTATTTTTGTGCATATCATTTACTAATAAATATGAGCACCAGAAGACAAATCTGGATGTGTCTGTCTCCTAATCTCACCACACCGCACTGACACTGGCCTGCTACTACCTGGGTTCAGAGACAAGCTCTACCACATACTGTTTCTCTGCTTCCATCCCCTCTCTGTAAAGTGAAGAAAGTAATAGTACTTACTCTCTAGTCTGTTCACAGTCCTGAAAGGGGTCACTAGTGTACAATCGTTCCTGGAAGACTGAGCACGAGTAAATAAGTCACCTAAAGGTAAGAATTAGTGTTGTTGTTAGTGGCATCTAGTTGGTCCTGGACTTATTAGATAGTGGACCACAAGCTATTGGGCCATTAAAATACCCAGAGTTTCCATTAACTAATTTTGGAAGTAGATTACCAAGCTGTTCTCCCTAATCTTTTAGTCGGGAACCTCTGCTGAATCATATTCCGCATCACAGAAACACGCAGTCCTCAAAGGATGTAGGTCCCTTAAATGAATGACATGAGCTATCCCATTACACATCCATTGCCTTCAAGTAAGAATAATTCATGATGTTGGGGTAACTTCAACTCCTAACAATCATAAAGGATAGGGGAGGATTTGTTATGTGAATTGAATGAAAGCTTCAAGAACAGTGACTGTGGCTGTCACATTGTTGTGACTGAAGACAGCAGTCAGTCAGGTCACCGGGTAATGGAACGTCCTGTGGACGTGGCCTCCTCATAAGGATGGCCCAGAGAACCTCCCCTTTTCTCTGCCTTGACTTTCCTGCTTGCTGATCCAGAGAGCTGCTGGAGCCCTGCCATGTTTCCAGCAACTCGGATCTACAGGACTCTGCAGCCACCAGCTTGTGATCTTCCTGCATTCTGCATCATTGCATGTGGGATTTATGGACTTGCATTGGACGGAGTTGGGATGTTTTCTTGATATATAATTACTTCTTGATATAAAGCTCTTTCTACACATATATGAGTGCCACTGAATTTGTTTCTCTAGTCAACCCTGCCTAACACCTTGATTTTCTGCCCAACAATTTATACACAACTTGGTTTTGCAGCATTAATTGTTATCATTAAAATAATAGGTGTGATTTGCTTGATTTTTCCAAGGAAGGCACCTCCCCCATGTGTTATTATTCACAATATAGGCCTGCCCGTCATGGAGCTGAAACGGAGTTGTGGGGAGGAGTTTAGTTCCAGGTTTAAGTAGTGTCTAAGGGCCACAGTGTCAGGCAGTTCCAATAGTCCAATCAGATCAGTAAGACTGGTCAATTGTATGGTGTTTATCTTTAGTTGCTTCTATATTTTTCTCCATCTCCATCCAGGACCTCCACGAGGATCATATGAGATGGGTCAGCAGTGGTAGAAGACCCCATCGTTGTTCTACTATATTCATAAATCTTTTCTCAGCACATATAAAGACACATGTAGAACTATCCGCTGTCAAGCCTGTATATCTTCAGGGGTACAGTCCCATTTGGAAGGCTACATATAATAGCAGATTGAAGAGTAGCAGATTGCCACTCTTCCATGGAGCAGGTGGGTTTGAAAGGTTGACCTTGTGGCTAGCCACGGCAGGCTGGACTGCTTCACCACGAGGACACTAGGACTTCTTATATAAGAATTCCAAACTCCAAACTCACTGCCATCATGTCGATTGTGACTCAGAGGGACCCGGCAGGAAAAAGAACTGCCCCTAGTGGATTTCTGAAACTACAAATATTTACAGATGTGTGAAGTCTCACCTGCTCCTTCCAGCATGGCTGGTCATTTTGAAATACTGATCTTGTGGTTAGCAGACCGACACTTAACCCATTATGCCACCAGGACTCCAAATAAGAATGAGTTCACGTCAACAGTTACAGTGATAAGTCCAGCATCCTTCCAACACGATAGAGAAAAATAGGATGTCCTCCTAGCCACTTTAGTTATTTGATAAAAATATTTACGTAAAACTATTAGTCCTCTGGCATAAAAAACTGAGGTGCAACAACATCAACTATTTGAGAAAAATCAAAAACACTCACACATGGATTATTGAGCAATTGTTTATTGAGCATAAGAGAAGTAATAAGTGACGTACGAGGCTCTCAAAGATGAAGCATGGCATGGAGCATATCCTAAAAGTAATGAATGGATTTTAACCAAGTAAAAAAATGCAATGAATTCTAGCACTTATTTTTCATGCTGCTCGTTAAGACATGGCAAGTGCAGCACGGCACAGACAAGACACTGCAGTCAAGGCATGTGTGTTTACGTGCATTTGCAAAATGTCCTTCCTCTATTTGAATCTCAACACTTCTGTGCTTTCACAGTCAAGGTCGTGAGGGGTGTAAGGATAGAACAATGTAGCTACACTGGCGATTACAGCCATATCAGATGACGTCTGCCTTTTTCAAATCAAAGGGGAGAAATCACCAAAATTGAAAAATGCAATCCTGCTCAAGTGCCAGAACAAATAGCTAAGTCATTCAGAAACTGAAAATTTACACAAACAACGTGTTAAAATGTTTGCAGTATTGTCCCTATCAGTCCCGCATTTCCAGAAGACAAATAAAACCCGTTCGCTCTTTACAGTCTGCTCGGTGAAAAATCAAAGTACAACAAAACCCAACCTTGCAACAGGCATATTTACAAGCAAACAGACACAAAGGCTGCCAATGCTTTGTCACTCCACAATGCATTGACTTCACTGAGTTCATCTGTGTTCCCGTAATTCTCAACAAAAGCCGTGGCTGATATTTTTAAAAGCTCTTTGGTTAAAATTGGGGGGGGGGGGTGGAATTTCAAGGGAATTCTTAGCTTAATGGGCTGCAGTTTATGAAACATAAACTTTGGAACATAAACTGAGACCCCAGGCCTAGCAACGCATTTCTACAACGTGTTTGGTTTATGGCTAAGAATTTTTCACAACTTTGCCCCCATTTTGCTCCACTGTATTCCTAGATATGTTTGCTGTACATATATGAAATCCGTTGATTTTGTGATTTGCTTTTTTAACAACATTGGAATGCGTTTGGGGGGACTGCCCACACAGCAGAATAGGCCCCATGCAATTATTCTTACTTGTCCAGTGCCCTGGGTCACCATAGTCCCCAGGGGGAAGCCTACGGACTATTTCTATCCTGGCTCTCCATTTCTGTTCTTCTAATAATGTCCCTCTCCCTTACACGCTGCATGGTCTCCTGGGATTTTTTTTTTCCAATGGCACAGTACCTATGAGGGGTATTCATTATTCTGTGAACCAACCTGTTCTTTAGCTACTAATAACATCATAGGTTAATTTCAGTTGAAAGTTTAAAGTTTACCGAGGACAACATCTCATAGTCTTTGGGTTTCAACCACTCAGTCTGGTGTGTGTGTAAATGTTATATATGCAAACATATACTATGTTATGCACATGCAAATATAACATGTGTTACCCATGTATGTGTGTTATATGTGTATGCTATATTTTAATAGCTTTATATTTCTCTTTATGAATATTGTTAACTGCTTTTTCATTTAACTGGTTTCTTTGTATTGAAAAAAATTAAGAATTCAGAAACAGTGCACATTAGATATGAAAACAACAACAACAACATGACTTCAGGGGTCATACAAACATGGATCATACAAACTTCCTAAATCGACCAGAAGTAACTGTCTGCTCAATGCTGTACTGCATAATCTCTCTAAGCCCTAGTGTTCTCACTGAAACAAATAAGGGTGAAATGTACCTCGCAAAGCTCAGGGTCTCCTTGAAGGAAACATAGCTCACAGCCAACTGAAGACCAAACCCAATGCTATCCTTTGTTAGAGTCTGTGAGATTCTATTCTCACGGGCCCAGACAAGCTCATCTTTTCCCAGCAGAACACTGGCCTCTCAACTGCCAATCTCCTAGTAGTGACTCCACACTAACCCCAGATAGTACCACCAGGGTTTTTCCAAAAAAATTTTCAATTTTATCTGTTATTGTTGTTATAACTTCAAATATGAATCAACCTTCATCATTCTTAGATTCTGAGTCAAAATCCAACAGCATCCAGTGCATTTCACATTCCCCCCACCCTTTTCTTCAAAGACCATTTAACTATGTCCAAAATCACACACCCCAAATCATACAATTAACACCATTTGCTGTTTCAGACATACATGCATACCCAATTGCAAGATGGTGTTGCATTTTAATCCAGCACTACATAAAATCCTGTGCCTTCATGCCCGGGATAAAACAAGAATTTTAGTCCCTTCAAGGGCTCTATATTTACAAACTTTTAATTTAAGGAACAAACATTCAAAAGCTGTTATTGCCCCCAAAATAAAGTATTTGAAATTCTGACAGTAAATAAGCTTTATGGTGACTGTGAAAACATGAGACTCACTCCACTTCTAATTCTTCATAGAAAATGTACAGTAAAGTCTCAAAAATCAAACACTTCTCCTGGAACTGCAATGCTCTACTGTAAAACTAAAAGCAGTTCAGAGGTCAGAGGGAGGGAAAAAAATCCTGTTTTCATCTTCACAATCAATATTCGCTGTGAGGAATTCCATTCCATTTTTAGCCAATTCTGGTTAACAGGATCAAGGCATATTTTCTTTCTGCTCTCCCCTCCCCCTGGACAGCAAGTCATAATTTAACCTGGGCATTCTTGGGAGACAGAAGTCATTTCCTTTGACTGATAGCAAGCCTAGAGATGAATCATCTTCTTTTCTGCTGCAAATGAGAAGGCACAGGAAGAGAAGTTATGTGCTTGTCATTCTTCTAAGTTCGAAATTAAGCTGGAGAAGCCCACGCACATCTGTCCTGGGAGACATGAAGAAACATCATCATTCTGATGAGGAGTCTACATGGAGCAACAAGAGGTCCAGTTTTCAAAGTGTATATATATATGTGTTTGTGTGTGTATGTATATGTATGTGTGTATATATATATATATATAGAGAGAGAGAGAGAGAGAGAGAGAGAGGTAAAGAATTCCTGGAGCTGCTGATGCTCTGGCTTAAGAGCAGCAGCCCTCAACACTCTGGCCACAGACCTACTTTTAGCAGTGTGGTCAATCTGCAGCTACTGAACAGTGACTCCGTCGCCATGCCCCAGGGTCACAGAGGTCCACCTAACACCATCTGCTCACACCAAGGATTTGAAAGGACACATGGAGTTTTTCTAGCTTCCCTATAACTGGTTCTAAGTTTTGGGCAGAGCATCAAGGATAGCAAAGAGAAACAAACAACACACAAGCTATATGTGATCTAGGGATCCCTTGACAGAATTGCCAATATTATGTAGGATCTGATACTGTCTTCTTAGGAATAGAGGGTAAAAGACGCATTTCTTTACGAAGCGATGTCACATAATTGAAGGTCCTACCTATCATAAGGGCAATAAGATCCCTTGTAAGGGGGAACTGATAAAATCTCCTCCCTGGGGTATGGTCAAAAGGAAGTGGGTGTAGGGAGACAATGGACAGTGTTCAATATGACAAAATAATAATAATCTATAAATTATCAAGGGCCTTATAAATTATAAGGGAGGGGGAGCATGGAAAAAGGAGGAACTAGTACCAAAGGCTTAAACAGAAAGAATAAGTTTTGAGAAGGATGATGGCAACAAATGTACAAACATGCTTTGTATATAATGGATGTATGTACAGATTGTGATAAGAATTGTATGAGATCCCAACAAAATGATTTGAAATATATATATTTACTCACTAGCTAAATAATGAACCTATAATTAGTCAACTCCTGAAGCTATAATTCTCTCCCTCTTATACCTTTCCAAACTTGCATATGGATTTTATTTATATTAAGTGCATTGCCTTTTAGTGCTTTGTGGAGGCATTTCCATTTCTTTAATGACTTCACTAATGTATAATTGACCAACAATAAACTGCAGCTGTTTAGAAAAATAACAAAGTAAAAAGAATGGAGACAGTGTTCTAAAATGGATTGTGATGATTGTACAACTCTTCTTAATGTGAATGAACTATTGAATTGTATGATACATGAATTATAGGCCAATAAAACTGTTGGGGGAAAAAAAAGATCCCTAGGAAGTCCTGCCTCAGGAAGTCCTTCCTATTGTGCCCCTGCAGCTTTTCCTCCTACTGATCCTGTCCATAACCCAATGCTCCAACAGTAAGGGCCTGCGCACGTCTATTGAGCAGGGTTTTTTCACGTTGGCATTATAGACAGAATAAACTGAATTCACTGTCATTGAGTCAGCAGTGCCGATGGCGACCTCAGAGAACAGAGCAGCACTGGCCCTGTGAATTCCCAGAGGGGAACTGTTTGAGGACAGGCTAAGTCCCATCTATCTCCCTGGGGTCTGCTCGTGGTTTTGAACTGTTGACCCTTCGGAGAGCAGAACTCATAACCACGACACCTCCAGGGCTCCTTGATAGACACGAGCATCCACTAATTCTTTGTGGTGTGTGTGGTGGGGAGGAAGGTTTCCACACATTGCCAAATACTGAAGAACATCCCAATTATTTTGTTAGATACCAGGGATGACAAATATTTGCATCAATCAAAAAAATGTCACCAGTCATTCCTAACTATCCTCTGGAAAGGGTCTGCAAAATCATACCCAGAAAACAGTGTGCCCACTGCTTGAAATAACACACACATACACATCTGCAGAAAATTCCAACCATCTTTCAAGACTCTATTTATACATTATCTCCAATTCCTAGTTTTCTTCTAGTCAAAGGAAGTAATTCTTTCCTCTTGTTCCACTCACTCTTTCTATGTAACCACTGAAAGGATATAGACGCATAGGTCCTATCTGTCCTTCTCGACAGTGAAACCCTCAGTAAGGGATGGAATTCTGTCTTCCAAAAGGCCTTCACTAAATCCCAATACCTCTCTCTGGGGTTGGAATTCTAGTGGCATAATGAATTACCCAGTGGGCAGCTAACAGCAAATTAGTCAGGAGTTCAAGTTCACCAGTCTCTCTGTGGGAAAAAGACGAGGTTTCTGCTCCTATAAAGAGCGTAGGAAACCCACAGAAGCTGTTGTACATTGTCCTCGAAGGTCATTATGAGTCAGAATCAACTCAGTGAAAGTGAGTTCTTGGTTTTGCTTGATATTTGTAGTTTTAATCCTATTTGAGAATGGGTTTCTTGTTGGGGTACAGAGGCAGTATTAGTCTAAAGCAGTGATTCCCAAAGTGAATCCACTCCCTGGTGGGCACTGCAGCGATCTAGGGGGTCAGTGATAGCCACAGGTGCATTTGGGGGTGATGAATAACTGTAAGGGGGCAGTGAAAGGATAAAAGAAAGAGAAGATTTACAAAAATTGATTTATGTATTCCACTCATAACGCTTAATTTTTCTTTGAACAACGTACTGGATGTGGGCTCGGTTCCCGCATACTCCCTCCCTTGCATTGAGGTCTGTGCAATCGCGCACTGCTACTGTTCATGTGGTGCCACTGAAATGCCATTCCGAAACACGTGAGCACTACGAGCATTGCTGTGGGCACCTGCCACTCAGGCAATTGGTCGACTGCAATGCTAAAGCCTAGAATGGCAGTGGTTGGACTGGCTTCTGGCAGTACTACCAGCAGATGTTGGAGCACATTATGAATAAGGAGGTTTCCTATAATTATTATGCGTAATATAGCTCTAAGTTAGATTGTTGTGATATTGTGACAAGTTAAAATTAACTAACAAATAGTGCAACTATAATTGGTGAGTATTATTTATTTGTTTTGCAATAATTATATGCGCTTTACAATTAATATCATGTTTATTTACTTCATTAGCATTTATCTTAGCTTGTTTTTTACAAAAATACTTCAAAAAATTATCAAAAAATATTAACAGTTCAAACTGTTAGGAACTCTTACTATACTTAATTATAAAATACATCTATAGAGTTTTTATTTTTAAACAATGAGAATGGAAAGATCTTTATAATTTGACTTGCCCCAAATTTATTTTGACATACTTTCTATTTTTCTGTTTAATTGTTATTAAAATTTTTTAAAAATTAATTTCTAGGGGGCGCTAAGTAATAGTTTTTCTGGAAAGGGGGCGGTAGGCCAAATAAGTTTGGGAACCACTAGTCTAAAGAATGTCTAAGTCCATCTCAGATGAGATATAAAAGAGATCAAACAGCAAAGGGAGCAAGAAGAAAGGGGAAGGAGAAATCCCAAGTGCCACTGAGATTGGCAGGCGCAGACGTGCAAAAGCTACGAGGACATTCTTGTAGAGCCCACAGAGGGAGAGAGCTTCATCGCAGAGCCAGGCCCGGAACCCTGACTCCCAGCCTCCTCAACTTCGAGAAAATATGTTTCAGACGGTTAAAGCCACTCACTTTCAGTGTTTCTGTAAGACACAGTGGTACTAAGAAACGAACGCACCCTGTCTTCTTACACAGTGTATATCCACTGATTTCAACTGTTTCAACCTGTTCACTAACAAATGAATTCTGAGCCTTGTATCAAAATGTCAGTAAGTTTTTCATTGTCAAGGAAAGTTGGTTGTTAAATGAATTCAGACTGAGAAATATATGACGCTTTTGTTATTTCCCACCCCTCCCACCGCCCCCCCCCCATTTTTTTTAGGAAGTGAGGAGGCTTGCTCTTGGGAAACTGAAATTCAGTAATAAACAGGCTTAGCTGATGATCCGATGCTTTGCAGACATCAAGGGTCCTTTTTGTTGTTGGCATTTTTTTTAAAAACAAATGGTTTGTGCCAGCTCTGCAGCTAATGATTCTCATGATAGTTTACACTTTGCACACATACTGCAGTCTCAAGCGAATGCAGCCTTTGTGTGCACTGGGAAACCAACAGAGACTGTCTCGATGGCTGTATCTCCTATGTTGCAATGGCCTCGCACTGCACCTGCACTAGCTCCATGGCATGCCTGGACTCAGACTGAATGTCAGTAACCCCACATCCTTCCTGTTCGCTGATGTTTCACATCCGCTCATCCGTGCCCTAGTTTACCCTTGAATCATCTGCAATCCCATATGGTTTACCATCCCAAATTTGTTCTCATTACTTTTGAAATGCACTTGAGTTAAACTGACAAGCATAGAAAGATAAAACCAAAATTTTATTTCAAGAAGACAAATAAAAGAACATCAATGAATTCTTTTTTAAATGCCTCCCCTCGTGACCCTACAGGACAGAGTAGAACTGTCACTTTGAGTTTGCAAGACAGCACAGATTTAAGGGAGCAAGTGGCCTCAACTTTTCCTCACTGCACCTGTTGGCTTGAGACAGTGACCTTGTGGTTTACGGCTCAGTGGGTAGCACAGTACTCCACCGACTCACAATCAGCAAGTCTCTTCTGACTCATGCTGACCCTCCAGGATAGAGCAGAACTGCCCTTGTAAGATTGTAACTCTTCGTGGGAGTAGAAAGCCTCGTCTTTCTCCTGTGCGGCACCTGGTGGTTTCAAACTGCTAACTTATAGTTAGCATCCCAAAGCTAAGCTCCCTACACCACCAGAGCTCCTTAAAAAAGAAGGATCTCATTATTTCAATGAACACTGCCTTTCAACTTTGAATCTGTGGTTACCCAGTACCTCATTCATTATTTCAAGAAATTTCATAAAATTTCAAAAAATATATACAGAAATACTGCCTTAACTTTTCACATACACATCTTATTAATCTACAGCTATGCGTGTCAGCCACATTGCCTCTTTTCTGGAAAGTTAAATGGGGAAGAGGGTTGGAAATCCCAGGCAAGCAACAACAAAACCGCTGAACATCATGGTCCAGGAAGGCCAGTGAGGCCTGACACGTGGACAGTGCACTTGAATGTTCTGCGTCCTACGG
This sequence comes from Nesogale talazaci, assembly GCA_004026705.1. Lineage (NCBI taxonomy): Eukaryota > Metazoa > Chordata > Mammalia > Afrosoricida > Tenrecidae > Nesogale > Nesogale talazaci. Next base: position 76,770 of record PVJH01002304.1, read on the forward strand.
TCTGTGCATGCAACACTGCGGCAAGTGTCAGGCTGTAACCAAAAGGAGAATGGTCTAAAGCCACTAGCCAGCCTTCCTGTAGGTAAAAGAGGAGAAAAAACATCTTCCCATAAAACCTGATAACTTCAGAACTCTGAAACCGTCCTGCTCTGTCATACAGAGTCACTATGGGTCATAGTCGACTTGATGGCGTTGGCGTTAAGCCCAGCTTCCCTAGAAGTAGTAGCTGCTGTTGTTGTTGTTGCTGCTGCTACCGCTTTTGCCACAGGAACTATCTGGGTCGGTCCCTCCATCTTCAAATTGGCCTATGTGGCCACAGCTTGAAAACATAAATGTAGCCAGGACCATTTTTAAGTCTTAACACTAAATTTCACTTGGGACCAGTTGCTTTAAGTCACGGTCTTCCTACAAGTAATTCAGGGTGAAACGACATCCCATTTAGTGTTCACAGCCAATTCCTAAAAGCAGGCAATTCAATCATCAGGAAAGCAGTAGGGGTCTGTGGTGGCCTGGAGAAAGTTCCTGGGATAAATATGCAAATCGAATATCCCCATGGCTGACAAGTTTCTATTCTTAAACTGCTAACGTGTTTATTTCCCCCACAATAGCTGGGACTCTGTCATGAATACTCATTAAGCCCCGGAGTTATTAGCTGTGATGACGAGGTGACAGTGAGGACATGACTTGAGAATTTGCATGTGACAGATCATTGTCACCCAGTCATGGTTCTTTTTTCCCCTCTCTTCACTTAAGCAGGAATCATGCAATAGCAAATGAACTGGTGCTATTAAGAATCATTCAGGTTTAATAGCACACATCCTTTTAGCTGGCGGTTAGAACAATACGCAAAGTGGCAGAGTTAAACAGAGGCATCAATTATACTCTCAGACCTGTTAACATTTTTGACAATATTTAAATAGCACATCCCTTCAGGGCAAGGCTTTTTTGCCCTCTCAGTTACACACCTGTCAAGTGTTTAATTTGCCAAAGGGAAACAGTTTGATTTCTGAGGGCAGTCTTAATACTGAGAAAGCAAATTAGAAAAATTAAACATTATTGAATTGAAGCAATGAGAGGTGTCTGAGGGTGGAAAAATAGTAGGCTTAATTCAACATGGCATGTCAGCATATGTCATTAATGCAACATTATGAGCATGTTCTCCAATACACTGCATAGACCTTGTGCTTTCAAATTATTCACCGCCTTCGCATCTCTGAGAGCCAGAAGAATGATGGAGAAATCCGGAGGGCTCAATTTCCTCGCAGGACTAACAAAGATGGAGACAGCGGCTTGAGCCTGTTGTGACTATGGGATTATACACTTGAAAATTTAGGTTAGGTGTGAGATGATAAAGAAAAGCTGTGTATAGCTAGGGTATAATTCATGAAAAAAGTAATTTTGCCACAAATACCTCAATTTTCCCATTATAAATACTAACATAAACACAATAATATCCAGAACATGTACATATAAAAATTGAAAGAAGAAAAAAGCACACTTTTCAAAATGTTTGTTCACTGAAACAAAGAAAACATTGGATAAAAACAAATGGCACAAAATGAGCAAAGAATAGAAACCATTCTGGAGGTTCTCAAAAACTATAAGGATTTATCAATGGTTTTAATGAAAATTAAGTTCTTGGGCTCTAGGAACCAAGCTTCGCCCAAAAGAAATGAAAATGCAATACAGGCTGCACAGTTAAAAGAGAAAAGAGTCGGGGCGGGGGCAGCATGGCAGAGAGAGTTAGAGAGAGGAATGGCCTTCCAAGGCAAGAAAACAAAAGTTCTAGTTTGGCACTCCCCTTGAAGATGAGGGAGCCCTGGTGGCATAGTGGTTATGGGTTGAGCTGCTAACTGCTAGGTCAGATGTTCAAAATCTCCAGTCGCTACAAGGAAGAAAGATGGGCCTCTCTACTCCTGACATAGTCATGGGAGCCCAAAGGGGCAGTTCTATACAGGTTCGCTAAGTCTGTCCCAACTTGATGTCAGTGAGCTCGCTTACAAACACTCCAACCTCAGCAAGCCACTTGGACAATCAGGGTTTGGGCTAGATGCTCAGTAGCTCTCAAAGTATATTTCAACAGAACTGCATGGGACCTAAGCCGTCTTGGAGCCAGTATCATTGTTGGACACGCTCGCTTCCATTTCCACATGCTACATGGTACAACACATTCTCCAGCGAGCAAGTCTGTCTGTCCCCTTTGTTCCAGCGCACACAAAGAGCCTGGATGGTAGCAAACTGCTTAGTGCCTGCCTACTAAACAAAAGGTCCCCGCTCAACACCACTCAGAGGGAAAGGCTTGGAGATCTGCTTCCCAAAGACCGCAGCCCTGGACAGCTAGCTCTGTGGGAGTGCAGTTCCAAGAGGAAACACCTGGGGTCGCCAGGAGTCAGTGGTAAGCGCAAGGCATCGGATTGGTTTGGTTCAGGAAGCAACGCTCTACTTTGACACACATGGAATCCCCAGGAGTTGTAAGTGACTCCAAAACAATTGGAAAATACAATTCAGCAAATGTGGCACACCTGCAAATGCTATTCCCTTTGTGGAGTCAGCTACAGGACATTTCCCCAGCCGTCTCTCCAGGCTCAAGGTTTTACCTAGCACAAGCACTCTTTTTGTGCCACCTTTTCTTTGATTCTAATTGTATTCTCACATAAAGGAAGGCAACAGCTCGCCACCATCTTTGCCCTGTGGAAAACGAGATCATGTTCCTGAGCATAAGTACGCACATCTTCAGGATGCTAGTCTCTCTAAAACCTTGCCAAGCCATTCCGAACACTAATCTCCGAAGTCAGTGTTTTCTATTCACTTGCAAAAGGAACAAACACAACTACATAGAGATATGTTTTGTGACTCTGTGTTTAAAAATGGATAAGAAATAATTGGCCGTAAGAAAATATTTTCCAAGATTCTTCTTGATTTACCTTCTTTGCAGCAAAATATCTGGGTTTTTTAAAAAGTCACATGACCTTACACAAGTACTTTCTCTCTTACCAATGCCATTATTTGTCCTTTTGCACTTGTCACATTCGGGGAGCTTCTTTTTTTTTTAATTGGAGTTGTTTTTTCACTGAATTATGAAGCTAGTTTCAAGTTTCATTTTTAACCTTTTAAGGCAGAATATTTGCCAGTGAGTCATCCAGAACCATGACATTAATGCTAAAAAAACATTAGAATGAGAATTAACTTGGATTGAAGTCATAATGCGATCCACTTCAAACCTTGTGAGGATAACAACTATTTTTAAAAACACTTTTAAAAAAACACGAGAAATGGTGATTACATTAAGTAAGTTCAAAGAACATTTGACTTCCGTTTTCATCCTGTCACTGGGATATGCTTTGATTTTAATATAAATGCTGGGCCTTTTTAATGCTCATGATTTTTACAAGGATTAAAAAAAAGAACACTGTGTTACATTTAGAAGTTCTACTGTTTATCACCATCTGATGCTGTCATAGAAGCAATTGCTACTTACACTCTTTTAAGAAGTGAGAATGTGCAATTCCTCTGATGACAATGTAATTATTCCTTCTACTGTCAAAATAGAGGTGATTTCCCTTCCTTGCACATGATTACATGCAAATCCAAGCTTATCTGAAATCTTAAAAATGTACTGACTCCCTGAGTCTGGCTGAGGAGGGTCACATGAAGACCGAGGTTTGGTGATGATGGGACCCTCTCTGGCCATCTAGCAGACACATATTTTTAACCATCTCCTTCTCTAACTCCAGTCGTCGGCATCCACACAGCTTTCAACAGGATGTCATATCATCCACAGGAAACAGCAACAACCATTACGAAAATAACTAGGGGGAGAAACGCCACGGGAATCTGAATGTCTCCTTTGGAGGTTTTAAATGGTCGCATTAACTATGCATCAACACGTACAAAAACCAGCCTGGCAGATGCTCGCGAGTCTTTCAAAAGATCTCTCTGCCCCATGAACGACTTCTGGGGTCAACGAAGCCCTACCTGGTCTCTCAGATGCTGCACAGAAGTCTGAAGGCTCAGGATCTGGCTGAAGAGCGGGCTCTGCAGGACAGACTTCAAAAGGTTCAATTTGTCTTCATTGACCACGTCCCCGCGTTCTCGTAACTTGGCCTGCAAGCGTTCTGCTGCCTGCAGCGCCCGGTTTTTGTCTGGGCAAAAGAAAGCAGGAGTCAATAGCGGGATCTGGATGACAACATCAAATTTTACAGCGCTGTGCTTGTACAAACTCTGAAACTACCCCATCCTCTCTCAAGAACAAACAAATCTAAGAAGGACAACCGGAATGCTCTATAGTGACAAGGAAGAAAAGAATCCATGTGGTGTACTTTGGACATAGTGTGGGGAGAGACCGGTCCTTGGAGAAAGACTGCACGGTTGGTAAAGTAGAGGAATATCATGATGAACTGGCACAGTGGCTGCAACGAGGGACTCACATGTAAGATGGGCTGCGAGGACAGAGCAGGTCCACGCAGCATTCCGCTCTGGAGTTCAGAGGGTCACTAGGACTCAGAACTGATCACTGGCACTGCACCACAACTCTATCAAGAACACAAACTAAAACTCAAGAGAAAAAAGGGGGCCGTGAGCAAGGGGTGGCTATACCCCTGGCAGATACAAATGGTCAAGTCCTTGATGACTAACCACAAGCTTCCTGGTTCAAACCCATTCAGTCGTATACGCATTATATACACTAATGAGTGAGGCCAAATTTTTTTTGCTTGTTCGTTTGCTTGTTTTAAAGGCTCCTTCAGACTTCTGTCCTGGCAGATTCATGATAACAAGGCTGAGTCTTGGCACCACAGTGAGTTATACGTTGGACCGCTAACTGCAAGGTCATCCGTTTAAACCTACCAGTCAGTACTCTAGAGAAAAATGAGGCGTTCTGCTCCCATAAAAACCTACAGTCTTGAAAATCCTGCTTACATTCACTAAGAGCTGGAATGGACCGGGTGGCAAAGGGCTTATCTACTAAAACATCACAGGAAGGTGAAGCGTACAAATGATCAACACAGAGACTATTGTTAGCACAAAATCCAGAGCTAGACAGAAAAGAGTAAATTAAGGCAAGCTTTTAAGTTTATGAATCACAAATGACCAGATAGCAGTGAGTTTGGATTTTATTGAAGTCACTAAGGAGCACTGGCATTGTGGGTTACTACTCAATGGGTCCACTTGACCAAAAGGTTCACAGTTCTACTCTGCCAACCACTCCAACGTAGGAAGATGGTGCTTTCTATTTTCATAAAGACTTACAGCCCCAAAGGGACAGTTCTACTCTGTCCTATAGGATGACCAAATTAGAATAAAACAATATAGTGGGTACTGAGCTTGATGTAAGTCCATATACACAAAAACAACAGTTAACAATACCCACCGATGATACAAATAAGGATTTTATTCTGGGTCATCATCTTGCCCATGGCACCTCAAAATGCCAATCTAATATTAATCCTCATATCAAGCCTCATATAAAGGTGAGAATAATGGTGTGAGTAGCTGGGCATTTGCTCTTTGTCTTCCACTTTAAGTAACATTCCTATGTGGGCAAGGATGCTCTATGCTCTGCGACTGTAGTATAAAGTGGGCGATGAAAGAAATGTGTGCCTAAACATGTTCATGACCAGCATAGCATCAGGAACAAAGTCACAGCAAAGATGCCCACAATCACAAAACCAGTTCTTTCGCTCTGCACTCTACTCATGTCATCACTTCAGTTGTCATGGTACCAGTCCAGAGCATCCAGGGGACAGAGTGAAATCCAGACAGCGACCCATAGAGATACCTGAAGAGGCATCTGGAGCAGGAGAGGGGCTAAGGGGAAGCGGGGTGTCACATGACCCCAAGTATGCACCTATTCTCTCCAGAAATTAGTTTCTCTCAAATTCTTCTTGGAAGAGTAACAAAAATCACACCTGTGACTGCAAAATTCGGTTATTTCAACCAACTTTACCCCCTGTATAAATTAAACTGCTTTAAAGCTTTACTGCTTTGTCCACCTGGATTCAACTGAGGAACTTTCAATTTTCTTTATCCTTTAAAAGTAAAAGGTCAATGGTACTTTGTCATAAATAAAGGGAAAAAGTAAGACTCAGGTGATGAGATACTTCCAGAACTAAAAATACTCTTGAATTTGTGGTGCTTTCCAGAAACAAATGTTATGCAGAAATGAGTTTACATTAACTTTATTAAAATCCATAATATGTAGTGTATCTCCTAGATTTTAATATGTGTTTATCAATGATATGTTTTGTTATACCTCAGGTGAAATTGTCCAGATACTTGAATACTTTACCCTGGTCCAAAGCTGGTGGATAAAATCTTGATTTTGTTTTAAATAAAGCTAATATAGATAGAATCCAGCTAAGTAGAACTTAGCATATTTCAAACATTGCTATGCGAAGAGTTACAATTTTTACAAATGTAAGCAGAGAGAACTTACCTATTGTTTCCAACATTTTTTCCCGTTATCTTCCTTAAAATAAGTGAAAACAGCAAACACAGCACTGATAAGAAAAGAAATAAAATAAAATGATTATAATTTCATCAGAAATTTAATACTGCATTTTAAAACTACATATTTGAAAGGCCATTTGATTCTGCTATAATCCTCCAGCCATTAAACTCTTATTGATTTATTTTAAGATATTTTCTTTATGGGCAAAAAACAGGTTAATCCTTAAAAAATTGTTCCACATTATCTTACATTTGGAAGTAAAACTTACATTAAAAAGCAAAAGGCATATAATCTGTTTTAAATAAGATAGCTGAAGTTTCCAAAATATATCAATAATAGCTTCTCAACATAAATGACATTCTCTTAAATTCACAATGAATTCCTTAACCATAGACCTCTTTAGAGTATTGAAAGGCAAGGATGTTACTCTGCAGACTGATGTGCCTTTGACCCAAGTCATGGTCTTTTCACTCGCCTCCTTTGTGTGTGAAAGTTGGACACTGAATAAGGGAGACTGAAACAGAATCCATGCATTTGAATTGTGGTGCTAGAGAAAAAGTCCCAGGGAGTGTTCAAAGGGCAAATCAATCTGTCTTGAAAGAACGGCCAGCGTGCCCCTTAGAGGCAAAGAGGTGAGACTTTGTCTTACATATTTTGGCCGTGTTTCAGGAGGGGCAAGTTCATGTTTAGTATAAGGGCAGTCAAAAAGAAGAAGGTCTTCAAGGAGAGGAATTGACACGCTGGTCTGATCATCACAGAGCAAGAGACAAGAAAGGGGAGAGCTTATAGAGCATTTGTATCACCGCCCTTCAATTAATCCCACGTGTTCCTTGACCAGGTTGTCACAATATACCTCTGTATCGCAAAGGGCAATGTGTGCAAGAGGAATTAATAGAAAGTAACTCTTGACACTCAAGGAATGCATGAACTAGTTAATGAGAATACATTAAATCATGGAAGACAAGTGGAGTAAAAGACAGTACAGTGCTAAACAAATATATATATATTCCCAAAATGCCTTTAATTAAACATTCTCCTCCTTCCCATTCAAATACCCTTCTCAACACCTCTCAGGCACACTGTACTCATCTCTCTCACACACTCCTTTATTAGATTGATTCTTCAACATGTTAGATAGTGTCCATTGCATTGCGTTCACCTTTAAACTTGCAGGCCATCGGTTTCCTGTACCTGTCTCCACATTTACACTTATCCTTTGCTTATAGAAAATCCTCAGGCATGAGGAAGGCAGTCAATCAGTTCTCCAACTCGGAGTAAAAGAATGTAGCACCACGCATCCTCATGCTTTATCTGGATGATGAGACAGGTAGGGCAATTCACTGAGAAGGAACAAGTGTTACTTCTTTAGGAATAAATATATTTGAGGAAAGGGAAATATGTAAAAGAGATGAGCCAGCCAAGGAACAAAAGTTCACTGTTTGCAATTATCTTGGTATATTAAAAAGAGCAGTACTTATGTCCTTTTCTTATGGCTGTAGTAGTTATGCGATTTCATGTCAACTTGAAGATATATAAAAGTGTAGGGATGGTATTCAAACTGACAATTGGTCGCAGTCTAATGGTGCCTCCTGGTGGGCATGGCCTTCCCAGAAAGAAGGCCTTGACAATCTCCCCTTCTCTCTCTGCCTTCACCTTCCTGCGGGCTAATCCTAGTTCCTGCCAGAGCACTGGAATATGTGCAATTTCATTGGATTCACAAGACTTTGCAGGCACCAACCTGTGATCTTCCTGCATTCTGCACCATTGCTTGTGACTGCGTATGTCTAAAGAGGGACTAATGGACTGGTATCAGACATATGGACTTGATATAGAGTGGACTGGGATGTTTTCTTGATCAAATTACTTCTCAATATAGAGTCCTTTCATATTCATATATATGAGTATTGGTAGATTTGTTTCTCTAGTGAACTTGACCTAACACAAAGGCCATAAGCAAGTGGCCTATTGTGTCAACTTGCATTTCCTAGGAAACAAACTTACTGTATATACTCATGTATAAGCTGAGTCTTGTCAGCACATTTTTTTTCTTTTAAGAGTGTCATAATTTTATTTCTAATTTTTAAGTCCTTGATACATTGTGTTAAATTCTGTTTAAGTTGGGAGTTTGTGATCCAATTATATAATTTTTAAATATTACATTTCATTTACAAAAAGACTATGCCAGTATGCTTAATACTGGTATCATATAACAATTTAAACATTCTTGTAATTCTGATTTGCACATATACTAATCTATTACTATATTTTAGTATAAAATATTTTCCCCTCTAGACTTTTAATTTGGATCTTATTTTTAATTAAAAATCATTTTATTGGGGGCTCGTACCTCATTTTCCACAATACATAAATGCACATACTGTGCCAAGTACCCATTCTGCTGCTATTATCATTCCCCAAATATCCGCTTTCCCACTTGAGCCCCTGATATCGGCTTCCCCATCAGCACATTTTTAATGTAGTTTTTGTGGTAAAATTAAGTGCCTCAGCTTATTCTTGAATATATATGGTATTCTTTGAGTACAGTGGGTAAGCATTAGGCTGCTAACCATAAGATCAGTAGATCAAACCCAACAACTATGAAAAGAGAGAAAACTAAGGTTATTTTGCTCCCTTAAAGATTTACAGACTCAGAAATCTAGGCCCATCCAAGTTGGAATCAACTCAATGACAGCGGGTGTCTTTTGTATAGTGTACTAAATCAGTTACATTATGGCCATTTCCAGCTCACAGGAAAATCCATAGTTAGTATCCACATTCAGAAATACAATCCATCTTTAGGTGTAAGAGTAACTCCGGGTAGCTTATACATTGGGAAATTATAAACATATCTTCTTGTTACTCTTATTCTTTACAAAGAGAATATAATATTACTTTATAAACCTTCCCAAACTTTAATTAACTTCTGACAACTAAAAATGAAATAGATTTAAGATAGTATATATAACTAAATAGTCCAAGAAGAAGTAAGATAATAATAAAAAACATGAACTAGTGAGTCTGAAGACTTGAATTAAAATTACACTTGACCACCAATTAACCACATGTCCCATGTTGTCATTTACCTTTTCATTGGAAATTGATAGCATTCCAATAATGATTCACAGCCTCAGAAACCCTAAATAAATCACTATCACTCAAAACTGACTTGATGGCAATAGGCTTGATGTTGAGGGGATTTACACCCGGAACCTTGTAGCCTAGTGGGTTATGCTTGGGGTTGCTCACTCACTCTAAAGCCAGCGGTTCCAGACCACCAACTGTTCTGTGAAAGAAAGATGGAGAAACGTAGCCTCAGAAACTCTAAGGACCAGCCCTACCTACACTGTCCTTAGGCCACTCAGGGTGACCACTGGACAGTGAGTTTTGAGGTTTACTACCTGCTTGCATTGCTCATGGATGCAAGTATCTACACAAAAATCATGGTAGAAATATATTAATAATAATAAAGAAATATGTTAATAAGTGGAAAGATAAACATGACGGACAACAATATGAGACTTCAAATATTTTCTAGGAAGATTCCATTATCTTCACATTCCATTTTTCCATGATACTTTGGAGCCCCATCAAGTATGAAGTATGATATTATCACTACATCAGAAGGGTATGGAAAGGGCATTATGTACATAAAATTAATGTGGACTTTTGTACAAAAGAATAGACCCTTTCTGTAAGTGTCCCCCCAACATTAATCTCTGGTATGCGCTTGATAACTGGGGTGCGCTGACTTGCATTATTTCTTCACTTCCTTTGTGGGTGTGTCTTTTAAATGACTCGCCTTAGTGAACAAAAATACAGGAATTCCAGGGGTCTTTGCACTTCAAACACAAACACACACACATACACATACCTCCCTCTAATATAAGTATCTCCCATCTAATATTTCGGAAACACTTGCAGTGAAAAAAAAATCTGTCAATAATCTGAATGTTAAAGTAGGCCTCTTCGCAAGAAAGGGTTAACTCAGCAGGTATAGGCAGCTCAAATTCTGCATCTCAAGAAGTTTCTGATACTGGTCGCTGGCCAGCCCCTCTGAGATGCTCTCTGAGCAATTGGAGTTATACTGCTAGATAAAGTGCCTTTGTACAGCTTAGGCCTTAGGCCTTGGATAGTTTATGCCAATGATATGATTTAGGGTGAATGCCTATATTTTTCTAAACTGAAGGCTTTGGGCCCTAGTATACCTGGTTGATCTCTGGGCAGGGGGAGTGGTGGGGGAAGGGGCTGGAGAATGAATACCTAAAGCCAGTCACACAGGGGAGGCATGACTGCATGCCTGAGACTAGCCTTCTAAAGCCTCCCCACTCCCTTCCAAAAAAAGCCTTTTGGAAGCCCAGGTATAGATGCACTTTCTTGATTGGCAGCCCTTCATCCTGTTGTTGTGCATCAAGCTGATTCCAAGCATAGAGGAGAGGACAGACCTGGCCCTGTGAGTTTCTGAGACTGTAACTCTTCTTGGGATTAGAAAATCCTGTCCATCTCCTTGGCTGGTGACTTTGAATTGCTGACCTTGCAGTGAGCAGCCGAACATGTAACCACTCTGCCACCAGGGCACCACTAAGAGAAGACAGCTGGAAGTTACCACCTAGTTTCCTCTGGGTTCTCCCCTTTGAGCCTCTTTTCTTGGCTAATTATCATCTTCATGCTAATTCTTGGTATAACCAAGCGTTCTTCAACTTGATCACTGACTTTGAGTGGTCTTGGAGACCACTAGCATAGATACCTTTATTTGTCCAACAACCTTACAATGTATGTATTAGCTGAGAAAGGAAAATAAATTTTGAAAGTCACTTTTAATCTAAAGTATTTGCATACTTCCTGCAAATCTGTAGTCCGGTGGCAGAGTAGTGAGACCTTTCAGAAATCTCAAAGGAGATGAGCGCCGACCATATGTCTCTGACGACTGGTTGCTTGCACCCGTCATAGTGGGAGATAAAAATCAATGGGGATGTCTTTCTTCAGGAGCAGGAGTTTATTAATTGAGTAATTGCTTTATTTTCCAGCAAGTGGCACTGGAAACAAGTAGGCACAGCTTTGATGTAGTAAAGAATCAGTGTTTAAAGCATAAAACAAATCAGTCTGCCCAATGAAATGAAGTTTATACAGTAACTATGAAGCAAAAATATGGTTATGCTAAAAATAGCTACACCAAGAGAAACTGTCCCAAATTCATACAGATTCTCTAGTTATCTTAAACAATCCTGACTGAAAAGAGACCCGAACATTGAAAGAGTCTGATGCAATGGTTTTCAGCTTGTCAGAACCGCTCAACATCTGTTAATGCCTTTAAATTTAGCATATGTCTCTTTGTTTGCTGCCTTAACACAACATGCAGATAACAGGTAAACACAAGGTTGTAGTATTTGGCAGGTAGTTCTCCAAAAAATCAATTAGTCATGAAAGCAATACTTAGGCTTTTAGTCATATATCATATGGTAGGACAGCATTACCGAAGTACCATTCCAAAGGCATAAGAACATCAGAGCCCTCCCCCACTCTCCACCCCAGCATCATGCAATCATCCCACAGAAAACACACAGTGCTTTCCTTGCCCCTGTTCCTGTGAGCAAGAAACTCTGGTGGTGTACCGACTTGTGTGTTGGGCTCCTAACCAAAAGGTCAGCTGTTCAAACCCACCAGTTGTTCAGCCCTGGTAACCCACAGAGGCAATTCTGCCCTGTTCTATAGGGTCACTTATGAATCCAGACCAACTCAAGGTCAGTGAGTTTGGTCTGATTCTTTTGAACTTCTTTCTCATTTTCACCAGCATGATTTTTTTTTAATTTTAAAAGCATTTTAAACAAAGTTTTCAATTTCATGTTGACATCTATAAATCTTCCTGAATCCCTTCCATAATGATATAGTAGATTAATAGGACTGCTCCCTGAAAAAAAAAATCTTACTTTTAAAACACACTTCAAGTATCGGCTATTCATACCTTTCCTTTATAAAACAGAGATAGATTACCTTATTTTGCCTACTGCCCTCTATTCAGTGAAAAAACAAAACAAACAAAAGACCACTCAGTGCCCCCTTAGCAATTAAACACTCTACTGTATGTAGCTCATAACCCAAGTTAAAGTATAGGTATTTGCCTTTGCAGCTCCCCTGGATCTTGCCAGTTCCCCCCAGGGCTTGGAATGCCCCATTGTAGGAAATACTCTTCTAAGCACTTCACTTTTTAATTCCCCAGTGAGGCTGAGGAAAGTGAACAGAAAGGTGATGAAGATGGAGAGGTGGGCATGGCATTCATGCTATTCGCAGGGAAGTTGAGATGAGATTCTCAAGTGCATTTTAGCACAAGGTGTGACATGGTCAGATTCTGCTTTTTAAAAGATTACACTTTTAAAGGTATGTGAGACATTTAAAAAACAAAGAAACTGGAAATGGGACCAGTTGAGTGGCATTTCACCAGCAGAGATGAAGAGAAAAAGAAGTGACAGAGTTCGTGATTAGCTCAGAGCTAGAAGCACCACGAATGACCTGATGATGTGAAGTGAAGGAAGGTGAATCTAGAATGATTGGGAGCTTTCTTGTCTGAGTTAGCTCCTGTATGGCTGTCTCAAACACTAAGGCAGAACAAAAAAATGTTTAAGTATCAATTCTAATAGTGTGGCCATTCTGGGAATAAAGTTCTGTCCTGATAAAGTGTTTAAGTGACTAGATGATGGTGTCTGAAGATATCAACCTTTCCATAGTATTTGTATCAAGAAAAAAACCCTTTCACTCATTATCCAATGCCCTTATGTCTGGAAACTAAGGAGGCTGAGTTTGGGTTCCTCACTCAATGGAAAACGAAGAACAAACAAACAAACTCACTGCCATGTGGTCAATTCTGACTTATAGTGACCCTACAGGACAGAATAGAACTGCCTTTGTGGGTTTCTGAGACTATAAGTGTTCTCGCTCTTTCTTTTTTTACTATAAGTGTTTTCAAGGAATAGAAAACCTCATTGTGTGAGTCTGGGTTAACTAGAGAAACAAATCCAATGACATTCATATATGAACAGGAAAGAGCTTTATAGGGAAGAGCAATTGTACATTGAGAAATCATCCCAGCCCAGTCCAGACCAAATCCAGGCTGATAATAACCCATATGTCTGATACTAGTTCATAAATTCCTCTTCAAACTCACACAGCACATGCAATGATGCAAACGCAGAAAGATCACAAGTCAATGAGTGGAAAGTCTTGTGGATCCAATACTAGTAGAAGCATCTCAGTGTTGGTGTGGGTCTCCACATGGCCCTGCCAGCTCTCTGAATATGGCTCTTCAACAGGAAGGTGAACCAGAGAGAGAGAATGGCTCCCGTCCAGGAGAAAGTGAGGAAGTTCCCAGAATCATCATGAGAAGGCCACGCCTACAAGGAGACCTCATCAAGCTGTGACCTGACTGACAGACTAGCTTCCACCCCTATATTTATTTACCAGGTTGACATGAAATCTATGAAGGCCTACGTCGCCCCACCAGGTAAAGAACCATGACTAGCTGAGGTGCTGGCTGCGAGCAAAGGAACAGATTGGGTAATGGAAGAACGTAGTTCTACATATCAGTTACGACCATGTGAATCAATTGCAAAAGCAAGGTTTGTGATCTTCAGTATTTCTTCTTTATATGTGCTCAGTGAATATCTTTCCCTTGTTCATATATTATATGCCAGATAAAAATTGGTTCGGTGTGTTTTCATTTTTATATATGCTACCTAAGTGATGTTGTAAGCATAATTTTATTAATGGGTATAAACATTTTCATTAATGTCTGGAAATTATATGTGGCTAAAGATTTGTGCACAAGCGCCAAGTTGGCAAGGGGAGAACTGTGATAGTTAGGTTTATCGTGCCAACTAGGTCTCCATAGGAACATAGGGGCAGAATGCAATGAGGTCACAGCTTAACTGGAGGGCAACCAAGATAAATGCTTTCCAAGATAGGCCTAGCATCTCTCATTCTCCCTGTTAAACTGACCAGTGCGCTGCTGCTTGAGCTGGTTCTTTGCCTCCACCAGGTGCTGCACTACCTGTGGGCTGAGCCACCTGTGGATTGTGTCGCCTTACCATGAAAAGCATGGTACCTTACCTTGCCTGATTGCCCGCCTCACCCTTGTGTACTGACTGTTGCTGCTCCACGCTGCTATCTGATGCCTGGGGACTCTGTCTAAGGGTAGCCTCCATTGTCTGTTTCCTTGACCCTGGATCTGCAGCCTGAGTGAGCTGAAGAACAATCAGTATATAAACTCTTCCATGAAAGTGAGTTGAACTGAGTTCGCTGTACTGTCTGTAGACTAAATTGGCCATATTTCTCCTCGCTGTACAAATCTACCTACCTACCTATCTAATCTATAATCATAAGTGTCCTGATTTTGTTTCTCTTAATAACCCTGCCTAACACACTTATATTTCTCCTGCAGAACACGTGGGGGGTTTCGAACTGCTGATCTTGTAGCTAGCAGTTCAATGTATAACCCACTAAGTCATCAGGGCTACCGATTCAGGGAATTTGACCAGAAAGGTGGAATCAGATCAGAGTTTCTGTATTACTGGGGCTATGGAAAAGTAATATGCAGAGAATCAGACGACTCGTTGTTGAGCTAGAGTTGACGAGAGAAGGCCCACAAAGAAGGGAAGAGGCTAAGATGGGACATATACCAGTCTGAGTTCTCAGAGAACAATAAACAAGGCAGCTGATAAAGACGAGGCTGGAGTTAAGAGACAGGGAAGCATGCCATGGGAGACCCAACATCCAATAAAAACGGAGGCACTAATTGGTCTCTGTGGAGGTACAGTCGCTGACAGTCACTCATCACAGGGATACTACTTTGCTGGAGGTGATCTGTTCTTTTCAGTGAAACCCACTCACTGTTCTGCCAACTTTGGAAGAGCACCCTGCCTCCCACCATGTCTCAAAACAAACCGAGCCCCTCCAGCACCGCCTAAAAAGGGCCCTTTATCCTTTCATTGCCGTGTTTGGGCACTCTGCTTCTAATACAGATTAGAGAGCGCTTAGGAACAAGGGCACCTTGAGTAGAACCTCCAAGGTAATTGAGGAAGACTCCTGCAGGGGAGATTGGTACATCAGAAAAGCAAGATGTAAGGGCGATGCTGCCACTGTGCAGAATTTGGTTTTGTTTCTGAGTCGGAAAAAAGATACCCGGCATCATTCAAATAAAACAGAAGCCTAGGAGAACAAGTTATTGGAATCTATGTAATGTTTATAATAAAGCACACCAAACCCAGGCTTCTGAGTGAAGTCTGCCTCGAAGAAACCCTACAAGACAGATCAGAATTGCTCCAGCGTGTGTCCAGGGCAGTCATCTTTATGGAAGCAGAGGACCACATTTTCCTCCCTTGGAGCAGCTGGTGGGTTCTAACCACAGTGCCTTTGTGGCATTTGGTAGAGTTCACAGTGTGTGACAGACAGTTGGTTTTTCCCACTACATTCATCGTGTTTCCCCACCTCCTTACTTCCTCAGCTTTGTGTTAAGGGAACTGTTGACCATTTGGTCACGAAGAGTTTTATAAAGATATTATATAAAATTTATATCCATGTTTAGAATTACATATTTAAATGATTTAGATTTACTGCTTACATCCAAATAAGACAGCAACTTTAGAGGTGAAATGGGCTTCAAAGCCAATGCAATTTACAGATAAGTTACAGCCTATTGAGGTTTCCTTACAAATCACCCAGATGTCTCCTGGCATTAAAAACACAGATGGCTGTTATTAATCAACTGACTTATCTAAATGATTAGCCCTTCCTTTTTAAAATATTTTTGGTTGTTACGTGCCTTTGGTCCCATTCGGACTCATAGTGGCTTATGCAAGGTCAGAAGTTTGGAACCAAAGAGAGAAAAGATGAGGAATTCTTCTCCTGTACAGATCGACAGCCTCAGAAACCCAAAGAGGGCACTTCTCGCCCGTCGTCAGAACCAGCTTCATGGTAATGAGTTTGATATTTGGCAAGAGTAGAGACTTAGCGTCTTTGCTTGTCTTGCTCCCTAGTTAAACTCAGGGGAATGTTGGTTGCTGGGCAGTTGGCTTCTGATGCTACCAAGTTTTTAGTTGAAGAGCAAAGACCCAACAAGGGGCCACATTTCTTGGACAGGACCTGGCATGGGGCATTCCTTAGGCCATAAACAAAGAAGATTTCTCTTGTGGGTGAACCATGGGTCAACATCAGATTCCGGAGGCAGCGAGCTGCTCTCACCCACTACCCATTGCCCTGGTTGATTCCAACTCCTAGATGCGATTAAAAAAAATAATAATGGCATAGAACCACAAGGCTTCCAAGATTGTCAGTCTTTACAGGAGTAGTTAGCTTTGTCTTTTTGCCAGCCGAGCAACTAATGGATTTAAACCACCAGCCTTATGGGTTTCAGCCCATCATTTAACCCACTCCACCACTGAAGCCCCTTAGCTAGAGGCTCAACAAGTGCTCATTCTAGCCCTGTATTTTTCTAGGCACCACCTTGAAGCTTTAACTCTAGGCCATGGGATTCTCAGGTGTAGCTTTTACCCTGACAACAACATCTCCAGAGAAATCACTCTGGGTTCTTGCCTCTTGTCCTTTTGCCTGCCTGAAATAAAGCAATTCCCCAGTGAGCCTGAGCTGAGTCCTCTGTGCATACATAAAGCTTGGGCACTTAGTGTCCACAGGGAGCCCCGACCATAGCCTGCAGCTGCTCTGTCTTCCCAACTTCAGGAGGTGACAAGACAAACTGCCTCTCATGCATGAGACACCTTTCTAAGGACAAGTGTTTGGTTGTCCTGGGGCATAGCAAGACAGAACACAGCCTGGAAATCTTGGCTGTGACTGAGTGATTACTCCGCAGAGTAAAGCTTCAAGAGTTGTGAAGAGAATTTTCCCAAGAACAATATCGTGTAAGTGGAAGGTGGACGGTAAATCAGGGTGTTAAAATGATCATGTTTCCACTGGGATTACTGATGGCTTAGTGTTTTACTTATAATTCTCAACTTGTAGGGAAATCTTGGAGTGGTAGAATTCTCAACTGCTTGGGAAATCTTGGAACCTTGGTGGCATAGTGGGTGAGATGGTTAAGGTTTATTGTGCCAACCTGGCCAATAAACACATGTGGGATTAATTGAAGGGCGAAGAAATAAATAGCTCAGTGAGCCTCGCCTTTCTAGTTCTCAGGTCTCTTGCTCTCTGATGGTCGGATCAGGATGCAGCTGCCTTACCAGTTTCCTGCTTCAGCTGGCAAGACTCGCTTTCCTGCAAGACATCCCTAGGAAGAAGTCACATGGACCTATCCTGAGGCAGCCCTGGGTGCTGGACCCATGTGGGGACCCCTGCCAGCGCTGAGATGCTTACACGCTCACTGATTCAGCTTTCCTCCTGCAGTCAGTGTCATTGTGCGTGTTTTGTGGGATTGAGGAGGACTTTGTAGATCCGTGTTGGACATATGAACTACTGTTGGACTTATGAGCTTGGACAGCACTGGGTTGGGATGCTCCCTTAATGTACATTTACCCTTTATATAAACTCTCATATAAAACTCTCATACACGCACACATTATGTAAGTTTCTGTGGCTTTGTTTCTCTAATTTACCCAGACTAACACAGTGGGTTATGCATTGGTGGGCTGAACAGCACTTGTGGTCAGCAGTTCAAAACCACCGGCTGCCCTCCAGGAGAAAGATGAGGTTTTCTCTTTACCTCCCACCACAGCACTACCAGCTTATGTCATTCTCCCAAGGCCATTGTATCATATTTTCCCCATAGCACCTCAAAGAATTTTCTGTGTACCATCTCCCCCTTACTGTTTCAAATGGTTTCTCCCATCCTAGAATCTTTTCTATAAGAATTATGAAGAATGTTAGCTATCATATCACCTCCTTAGGTACCATCTTTTTATCCTTTCCTATCGATCTGGGCCTTGTAACTTCCATGTATGGCTTTCATAATTGCCCTCAGCTGAATCTGGGGAGTAACGCAGATGAAGTTTGCAAACAGTACTCAAGAAAGGGCAGTCTTAAGTTTCTTCCCTTTCTTCTTATTAAATAATATCTTACTGAATTTTGGGTGAAAGTTTACCCAGCACTTTGGGTGAAGTTTCCAGTTGACAGTTTGTACACAAATTGCTTGGTGACATGAATTACATTGATCGCATTCTGTCAACATTCTCTTTATTTAGGCTCAGTGTATTCGTTTTCACTGTAAAATGACATCTTGGGTAGCCTGTGTGATGCACATGGATGGAGCCAGCACATCCCTAATAATTTTGAGTTCTATTGGTACGAGCACTAATGTCTCCATTTAGCTGTTTCCAACTTGCTATCATCACAGCCAAGCTTGCAGAATCCTGACCTCCCGCACACCAACAAACATTGGTCATTTCTAGTGGGGATTTGCAAGAGACAGTGAGTCTTACCCAGACAGTAGCATGCACAGCTGCACAACAGTGTCTTTCCCACCGCAGAAAGCCACGGGTACTTTCTGTATGGTTCACGATTCCCCCAAACGACCACCTTCAAGACTTCAAAGAGGTTGAAACAAGCCTGATAAGGGAGAACTGCAAAATTCCGTTCTATCAAGAAACTGGCACAAAAAACAAATTTTATCTAAGCAGGGGAGACAGAGGGAGTGGGAATAGGTTTGCTACATGGCAAGGCACAGATAAGTCACGAGGGGAAGAGATGATGCAGTGAGGAAGCTGAAGGGAAGGGGGAGGGAAAAAATAGAGAAGAGATAAAAAGACGGAGTGGCAGCCAAGTGATGGAGAATGCCTCCAGGAAATTCCTCTGCCTTCAGCAAAGGGGTGTTGACTGGGGCTGCAGATGCCAGGGAGGAAGTGATTCAACTCACCCAGCCCAGTGGACTCTGTTTCCCAGGGGAGAACGTCCGTCCGTCCGTCCGCTCTCATTGCTTTCACCTACTGCAGAGGCAGGCACAACTAGAATCCTTCCTTCGGAGTCACGCCCCTGGTGACTTCCCTGGTGAGAAAAGGGAGGATGCGAAAGTGCTGCTGGGACTCTGCTGTTGTCAGGAGCAGTAGGCTTGACTTGGGGTCTCACCGTGGCATCATGTGACAGAGCAGGGCTGCCCCAGGAAATTGTCCTGACGGTCAGGATTAGGGGAGCAGATCACTCACTGGGCGGGCGCAAGCCACCAATGTCTCACTTAGCAGCCACGTGTGTCACCTTAAAGGCACTAGTCCTGAACCATTAGTAGCAACTTTCCTGGCAGCAGAATGGCGAATTAGTATCGTCTTCAACTTTTTAGAAAAGTCACCAATGGAAGGAAAGGGAGCTGGGAGGACAGCACAATGCAGCCCCACCGAAGCAAGCAGTGCGGTATTTCAGCAACTATGACCTGGGACTTGCTATTGTCCTAGCCAAAGGAAAACTTACCTAGAAACTCCCCAAACACAAGACCCTGTCAGATAAACATTCTTTTCGTTTTTGTTTTTTGTGGCATCACTGCCCTGGTGGGAGTAGGACAGATAAATATTCTTACATAGTTTATCCTACAATGCTGTTATTGGAATGCATAGTGGTTTCACAAGCACGAAATCACCGGCCACTCCAGGGGAGAAAGACGAGGCAGTTTGCTCCCTAAAGTGTCAGTCTAGAGACCTACAGAGGGAATTCTAGACAATCCAGTATGGTCACGATGAGTCACAATTGACTCGGTGGCAGTTGGTTTGGTTTGGAGTTTCATTTCAGTGGATGGCATCTGTCTCTGTCTCTAAGGATAGCCATCTAACTTATGAGCTTCTGGAATAGTCTCATTGCTATGGGGTGGATTCCTGCTCTTTGCCACCTACTGGACAGGTTTCCAAGGTAATATATCTCTATGGCAGTAAGAAACCTCATCTTTCTCCCAGGTGGTTCCGAACTCTGACCTTGAAGTTAACAGCTCAAGTTGTACTACACTAGGGTCAAAACAGGAAGTAGGCAGCAACTGCAACATGATGAGCTAAACCCAATGGCTCACCAATGACTCCAAAATCTTAAGTGGGCTTTGAGGTTGTAAGTGGGAGTTAGAAAAACCTCAGAGGTGATAGGGCATGTGAACTAACAGGAAGAGCCAGGAAAGGGAAAGGCATTTCTTGCTCTTAAAAACAACATCTGCAAAGACAATGAAATCATAAATAAAACCCAGAGCACCTCACACAGTGTTGGAACATGAAAAGACAAGCAAGCGTTAGTGAAATATCTTTGTAAGGGTTGCGTGGCACACAGGAGGGGCCAAGGAACGGAAAGAATATTGAGATTCAATCTCTGGGAAAACAATTCTGAAAATGCATAAATAACTCACCAAAAGGGCTAATGATGGTGGATCCAGATGTTAGGTTGCAAAAAGCCCCCATTTGACACCGAATAAGAGGAAGGCGGTGGCAAGGGAGGTTAAAGGGCGCAAGAGTACAGATGCACTCTTGACAAGGGATGGAACAGTTCTGAGGACCCTACTAGAGGAGCTTATTGGGATACTGGGTAGCTGGGGAATGGTTAGGTAATATCAAGCGTGCTGGCACACCTTTGTGGCTAATCCAGCAAATTATGAATATAAGGAGATCATTAGCTCACAGAGCTAGTAGCTCCGAGAGAGATGCACTACGGAGAAATGCCTCCTTTGTGGGCATATGGGACGCAAAACGCCGCTGGTTGCTGCTGTGGTGTGTTACCGAGGTGATTTTGACTCACAGCGACTCCATACAAAAACCCAAACCTACTTTCTGACTCAGTGCAACCCTCTGCACAGCTTCAGAAGCTGTGAGTCTCTGTGAGGACAGACAGCTTCAGCCTTTTCCTCACGAGGGACTGATGGGTTTGAATGGGCAACCTTAGAGTTAGCAATCCAAAGCCTCCCCAACAACGAGGAGGAGAACTGTCCTGAGGGTTTCAGAGGCCAAAATCTGGGCTGATTCAGATCCCCTGTAGGCTCAGCGGGTGAGTTTCCACAGATGATCTTCCCGTGAGCAGCAGAGAGCTTCCCACCCTCCGAGCAGGGGTGCAGGTTTGGCTCTCAACTGAAGCACCTCAGACACAGCGACGACTCCGCAGTCAGAAGACTCTTGCCTATTATTATGACGATACACAGGTTTCAGCAGAGCTTCCAAACTAAGGCCCTAAGTATCAAAACAGTCTTGCTCTATTCGGTTCAAACCCACCGTAAGGCAGGGGTCACCACAGAGTAAATATATTCAACAACAACAACAAATATATATTTGACATCCCTTGGTGCCTATCCCAACATGAAACTGAATTACAGTGGAAGATAGCCATAGGAAAGTAAAAAGTAAATAGGAAGCAATATCAAAATACCTTCAGTAGACAGCAAACAATAATCTGTGAGAGAAATGGAAAAGCCTATGAGAATCAAAAGGAGGTCTAGTGACATCGTTTGTTCTGAGCTGGGATGCTAACTGCAAGGTCCCTGAACTCACCCCCTGGGAGAAAGATGAGGTGACATTTCTGTTCCTGTCAAGACAAGCAGTCTCAGAAACCCACAGGGGAATATGGTTGCTATGCAACGAACTAGATGGTAGTGGGCAATACTGGGTATCAGAATCAAACATATTGCAGCGAGTTTGAGAATAAAGGTCAAATGTTGGTTGTTATGATTGTGTTAGATTCTGTGGGGTCAGTCCTCACTGTACAGCAGTGGCCTATGTATAGCAGAACAAGATATTGTGTGGATTTGCTTGTATTTGAAAATCATTACTATGTTTAAGCTCATTGTTGCAACCACGGTGTCAATCCATCTCTTTGAATTCTTTACTAACCATGAAGTTCTTCCCCAGTGCCTGGTCCCTCCAGAGAATACCCACAGCACATGAGACAAAGTCTCCCCAAGCTTGAGTCAAAGGAACTTTCCTGGCTGTACTTTTCAGGCAGATGTGCTCTTTCTTCTGGAAATCCATGCTGTATACAATCTCTTCTCCACCACCACTGCAATTTAAAGCCATTGATTCTTCAGCCCTCCTCGTCATTGGGCAGCTTCAGTACTACAACTCAAAGCTTGAAATTCTTTCTTCAGGTCTTTTAACCTGAGAAATACCTTTTGTTGTTCTAACTCCAGGGCTTTGAATAATTCATTACAATACTTTAGTTTGTCTTCTTGAGCCCCCTTTTGAAATAATCTCTACAGCAATTTAATCGGTTTTCCATTCTCTTTAGTTCTCCTACCTTCAAGAGCAAGTTTCAGAGTTTCTTCTGCTATCCATTGTGAACTTATCTTTCTTCTTTGTGTTTTTAGCACTGCTAAAAATATGTATTTCATTTGTGCATTCATTTTCTCTCTTAAATTATATTGAGGCTTATCCTGTGTTAGTTACTAAGGTATGGTCTCATTTCTCATTTCTTCTTCTTCTTCTTCTTCTCTCTCTCTCTCTCTCCCTCTATGTTTATGTGGAATCAGTGAATATTTACAGAGCAAATCAATTTTCCACTCAACCACTTATACGCATTTTGTTTCATGCCACTGATTGTAATCCTTGGGTACATACCGTCCTTTTGGTATAAAATGGTGGATGACCCTAAGTAGTATGTTCTTCCCTGATGTTACTTATATAAACCTCACCATTGCTCTTTTTATTTTTCATCCATGTATGTGCACTGAGTGAAGATTTACAGAACAAATCAATATTCCACTCCACAACTCACACACATTTTGTTTCATGCCATTGTCTGTAATCTGTAATATAACACCACGTATTCTACTGCTCCCCTGGGTTCACATTTCTATTTTCCCCTTTCTTATTTCTTCCTGCTTTTTAAATTTTGTCCATAGGTTGATACTGTCTTTTTGGTATCAAATGGTAGCTGATCCTAAGTAGTGTGTTCTTCCCTGACATTGTTGTTTATTCTCTAAACCTCACCATTGCTGAAAATTGAGCCAGGGGGTGAGTTCAATTCTAGGTGTGAATGGGTGACTAACGATGATAGTCTTGGGGTTTACCTAGTCTATGTGTGAGCAATTGGCGTACACTTTTTTAAGATTTTGAACTTTGATCCACATTTTTCTCCCACTGTGTCTAGGATCTTCTGTGATTTATTTCCAAGCAGTCAGTAGCAGGAGTCAGGTCTCAGTGTGGTGGACGCTGGGGTTTGTGGAGACCATGGTCTATAGGTTCCCTGGATTGTTTCTATATACTTTCTATTGTTTTTCACCTTCCTTTGCTAAAGATGTTGAGAGACCAGTAGTGCCATTCACATGATTTTAAGACTCCAGTCACTACTCACCAAAAAAACAAAATAGGGAAATTGTTTTCCCAGACTATGGTATACCAGTTGAACTAAGTGTTCCTGAGACTCTGATCTTTGAGTCCTCAGCCCCAGTAACACATTCCTTCAAAGTATTTGGCGCTGACTAAAAGATTTTCGAAATTTTTCTCTGCTATAGACATACTTTTGCAATACAGTTGATCGCTTCTGCCTTTTTAATGACCTTATCCTTTCTTCAGGCATGATGTTATGCAATCATTCTTTTATTTTCACTCATTTGTGCTCAATGGGACAAATCTATTCTTAAAATGGTATCTGCAGTGATGCCCCCCCCCCAAAAAAAATGGTATCTGAATCCCAGTGGGATATACTTAAGGTTGCAATTTAGTGCTTGTGGATTAGTTTAAGTTCCTTCAGCTTCAATTTCAACTTAACTTGCAAGTGAGCAATTGATGGTTTGGTCTGGTCTTCTTCTGACTGATAATAATGAGTTTCTTCAACACAGTGCACAGATGCAGTCAATGTTTTTGTTGTTGAATAGAGGTATTTGAAATAAATAAACCCTTGGTCCTGCCAAGTCTGTTTTCTGGTGTCAGTTTGATCACCCAGGCCACATTTTCTAATTACTGATTCTTCACCTTTGTTCCAACAGCATATTCCAATCACAGTAATCAATGCTACTTGATAGTATTTTTGATCAATTTCAGACTGCAGAGATTTTAAAAATGCATCAATTTCTTCATCTTTCAACTTTGTAGTGGGGGGATATAAATTTAAATAGTAGTCCAAGTAAGTGGCCTCTCTTGTAAACATATAAATATTATCACTGAAAGTGTTCTACTTCAGAACAGATCTTTTTTTATTTTTGCTTCAAATAATTTTATTGGGGGCTCATACAGCTCTTATCACAATACATACATACATACATTGTGTCAACCACATTTGTGCATATGTTGCCATATCATTTTCAAAATATTTTCTTTCTACTGGAGCTCCTGGCACCAGCTCCTCATTTTCCCCTTCTCACAAACCCTTGAAAATTTATAAATTATTTTTTCTTCATGTCATACACTGACTGATGTCTCCCTCCACCACTTCGTGTTGTCTGTTCCTCAGGGAGGGGTCATATGTAGATCATTGTGATTGGTCTGCCCACCTTCCCTGCCCCCATTATGGCTTTTCTCATTATTTCGTCCTGAGGAGTTTATCTGTGGACTTCCTGTGTTGCAAGCTCTTATCTGTACCCGTGTACATACTCTGGTCTAACAAGATTTGTAGGGTATAACTGGGATCATGATAGTGGGGGCGGGTGGGAAGCATTAAAGAGCTAGAGGAAAGTTGTATGTTTCATCAGTGCTATGCTGATCCCTCACTGGCTCGTCTCTTCCTTGTGACCCTTCTGGAAGAGGATACTCAATTATCTACAAATGGGCTTTGGGTCTCCACTCTGCACTCCCTCTCATTCACACTGATATGATTTTTTTGTTCTGGGTCTTTGATGCCTGATACCTGATCCCATCGAAACCTCATGATCACATAGGCTGTGTGCTTCTTCCATGTGGACTTTGTTGCTTTTCTGCTAGATGGCCCCTTATTTGTCTTCAAGCCTTTAAGACCTCAGATGCTATATCTTTTGGTACCCGGGCACCATCAACACCCATTTTGTCTTTAGTAATCATAATCAAAGTGTTCTTGTGTTGAGGGAGTACTTGAGTAGAGGCCCATCATCAGGAT
Organism: Nesogale talazaci; assembly: GCA_004026705.1. Lineage (NCBI taxonomy): Eukaryota > Metazoa > Chordata > Mammalia > Afrosoricida > Tenrecidae > Nesogale > Nesogale talazaci. Next base: position 102,163 of record PVJH01002304.1, read on the forward strand.
AGATCTTGAAGTGCTTTTTTTTTTTCTGACAACAAATATGATTCTATAACTCTTCAATTTGACAGTCCTGGCATAATAGACTATAGGGTTGGCTGATTCAAAATGGATAATACCCTTTCATTAGAGCTTACTAAGGTCCGAGGCTATTTTCGAGCTTGCCTTTTTGACAACTTTCAATTTTTCTAGATTCATACTTCACCCACTTTCACATTGTGGTGATTAGTGGCTGCTTGGGGCTATTTCTTCTCATTTTGAGCCAGCCATAAAGCGCATGAGTAATATGAAGATCCTAACACTGCTACTCCATCCATTTCCTTAAGATCAACTCTTCTTTGAGGAGGCAGCTCTTCCCTCTTGCACTCTGAATGCTTTCCAACCCGAGGGGCTCATCTTCCAGCACCACAGCTCTCAACATTCCACCACTCGTCAGAGGTTTCACGGGCCAACTTAGTAAGAAATATGTCTCCATGCCCTTTTTCCAGTTTGTCTTACCCTTGAAGCTGCACTGAAACCTGCTTCTAGCATCACAGGAACACACCACCCACCACAAAACAGCAAAGTGACAGACAAGTGGTGAAGGAAAATATGGAAGATGTGAACTAGGTCAAATGTGCCCTGATCCTCTCTCATTAACCTCTTTCTCAAAAACCAAAAAGCAACTTACTGCCAGAGTTGATATCAACTCACAGTAAGCCTACAGGACAGGGTAGAATTCCCTTTGTGAGTTTCCAAAAGTGTAACTCTTTATGGGAGTGGAAAGGCCTGTCTTTCTCCCGAGGAACTGCTAGTGGTTTCAAACCACTGACCTGGGGTAAACAGTCCAACAAAAAACCACTGTACTACCAGATCCTCTTGACCTTTTTTACCAAACACAAAAATAAATTAGGCTTGGGATCCTCTATTCATTAAAAAACAGGACCAAGAAGAAAATAAAATAGATCTGCAATAATGAAAACACCTTTTGATACGTACTTCATATTTTGAACTAACGAACTGCTACAGAGACTTCCCTGTTTCTCTGAGAGCACAGAGATGTCACTGTCTAAATCTGCTTATAAGTTGGTCAGTTGTATATCACCTGCTTTGCAGATAATATACTAAAAAACTCACAACATAGATAAGAAATTACATCTTGTTGGCAAAATTCCACGGCAGTTCAGATGCGGGAAAATTGCATACAGAAATCCAGATTGCTGGGAACCTCTTTGAACATGAACCTCAGCCCTATAAGATAAATAAGCATGGACCAATTCAGTCCCCTAATGACAAATTCACAGATAATGTAACAGGCTACATTATTTAGTTACCAGATGCAATTCTGTAGGACTCACCAGGGTCATATTGACAACTGGAATTTTCTCTCTAAAAACATTTTACAAGGTCTTATTCTCATGCAATAAACTTGATTATTTGCTTCTTAATTAACTCATCTACTATTTAACTACATCCATTAACTTTGCTTTACTATGGTCCTCAAAGGACTAAATACTAATATTAAGGTTATAAACCAACCTTTACTTTTGTAATAATTCAGAAAGCACATCTGCCTGGTATATAAAGTCATTTTTGTTTTCTTTTTTTATTTGCCATTTAATTTCAACTAAGTGATCTGTAAATAGAAAAACACATAAATATTCAAACCAGAAAATGTGAATGATTTGAGCCAGCACAACAGATTTTCACAATGTAATGAATGCTTTTCTTTCCTGCATAATTTCATCTGTACTAGAAGCCTAGAAGCCCGATCTACAGACAGGTTGACCTAGAACTAACACGGTAGCCAATAGTCATAAATGGCTACTGAGCTCTTGAAGTGTGATTAGACATGATTTATATATTCTAGGTTTAAAATAATACTGAATTTTAAAAGACCTACTGGAAAGAAAACTAAGTAAATTATATCATAAAACAGTATTCTAGTTGAACTGACATTTTGCAAATGTTGGCTTAAGTAAAATACTTTTCTAAGTTATTTCCACTGTTTTTAATTTCAGAGATGGGGCTATCAGATAATTTTAAGTTAGTCATGCCAATCACAAAACGGTACTATTGGGCTACAAGAGCATTTGCCCTCCTTCCCCAATTTTTCATGTTTGATAATGTGAGTTGTAATAAAATAACATGGCAAATATTTGGATAATTCAACCATTGACTTACCCCCATTGGTCTCCAAATTTACTGTATGATTGTCATCTAAATGTGTCAGGAGATTCAAGACAGATAAATCTCCCCCAAATGGCAAGATCAACAAAAAAGGATGCCATCAATTCTTGAAGAGGTAAGAATAACATCCTTGTTTTTCAAAAGCTCTTGTGCAACAGATTCACCTACTGTACTGCATTGTTTGATCTCTTGATTATAGATGCCATGACAATTTGTGACCATTACATATACTCCTATCAACTTGAGCGAAGGGGCGAAGTCTATTCTGTCAATCAGGTCAGGGCCAATAAAGTCTCTGTGTACAGTCACATGCAGCCAGCCAGTCCCGGAGCCAGAAAAGTCACATGGAGACCCACACCAGCACTGAGATTCTTCCACCATCATTGCATCTACAAGACTTCCTACAGGTCTGTGACCTTCCTGCATTCGGCATTATGGCATGTGTTGCGAGTCTAAAGAGGAATTTATAAACTGATATCAGATATATGGGCTAATGTCAGACTTATGGACTTGATCTGGACTGGACTGGTATGTTTTCTTAGCATAAAATTAAGTCTTTGATATGAAGTTCTCTCTTATGCACATCTGAGAGTCTCTGGATTTGTTTCTCTGGTGAACCCTGTCTAACATACCATTGACTCTGGATCCAAACACAATGAAATTCTTGACCACTTCAATCTTCCCTCCAGTTATCATGGTGTTACCTATTGGGCCAGTTGTGAAGATTTGGGGTTTTCTTCCCATTGAGTTATAATCGACACTGAAGGTTGAAATCATTGATCTTCATCAGCAAATGCATCAAGTCCCCCTTACTTTCAGCAAACAAGGTGAGTCATCTGCCTATTGCAGGTTTTTTTTGTTTGTTTATTTTAATCACTTTATTGGGGCCTCAGACAACTCATCACAATCCATCCATCCAGCCATTGTGTCAAGTACATTAGTACATTTGTTGCCATCATCATTCTCAAAACATTTGCCTTCTACTTGAGCCCTTGGTGTCAGCTCATTTTTCCCCTCCTTCCCCCACCCTCCTTCCCTCACTAACCTTGAAATATTATAAATTATTATTTTCTCATGTCTTACATGAACTGATGTATCCCTTCACTCACATTTCTGTTGTCCATCCCCCACGGGGGAGGTTATATGTAGATCATTGTGATTGGTTCCCCCATTCTCCCCTACCTTCCTCTCACCCTTCTGGTATCTCTTCTTTCATTATTGGTCCTGAGGGATTTATCTGTCCTGGACTCCCTGTGTTGCAAGTTCTTATCCATAACCGTGTACATGCTCTGGTCTAGCCAGATTTGTAAGGTAAAATTGGGACCATGATAATGATGGGTGGGGAGTGGAGGAGAAAGCATTAAAGAGCTAGAGGAAAATTGTATGTTTCATCCCTGCTATACTGCACCTTGACTGGCTCATTTCCTTCCTGCGACTGTTCTGTAAGGGGTCATCCAGTTGCCTAAAGATGGGCTTTGGGTCTTCACTCTGCCCTCCCCCTCATCCACAATGAAATGATTTTTTTGTTTTGGATGCCTGATTACTTATCCCATTGACACCTCATAATCACACTGGCTAGGGTGCTTCTTCCATGTGGGCTTTACTGATTCTAAGCTAGATGACCGCTTGTTTATTTTCAAGCTTTTAAGACCCCCAATACTGTATCTTTTGGTAGCCAGCCACCATAAGCTTTCTTCACCACATTTGCTTTTGCACTCACTTTGTCTTCTGCAATCGTGTAGGGAAGGTGAGCATCCTGGAGTAAGCGCCAGTTTAATAGAACCAAGCGTTCTTGCATTGAAGGAGTACTTGAGTAGAGGGCCCTATTGCAGTTTTCTAATAAGGCTTTCTCCCTCCTCATCTTCATATACTCCAGCTTCTCTGATGATTTGTTCAGCATATGATTGAATAAGTATGATGGGAGGTCACAATCCCAATGTACACCTTTCCTGGTTTTAAACTATGCAGTATTTCTTTGTTCTATTGGCATGACTGCTTCTTAATCCATGTACAAGTTCTGTGTGAGCACGATGAAGTGTTCTGGAATTCCCATTCTTCTCAAGACTATCTAAAGTTTGTTGTGTTCACACATTTGAATACCTTACCAATACAAGCAAACATCTTTCGGGTATTCTGATTTGAGCTAAGATCAGTAATGAGATTTCTTGTTCCACATCCTTTTTTGAACCCGGCCTGAAACCCAGGAAGTTCTTTCAATAGTTTGCTGTAGCCACTTTCATGAGATATCAATGATAGTGTTGTACAATTTGAGCATTCTGTACGATCACCTTTCTCTGGGATAGGTACAAATATTGATTTCTTCTAGTCAGTTGGCCAAATAGCTGTCTTCCAAATTTCCCAGCATAGAGGAGTGAGTGCTTCATCAGCCTGTTGAAACACTTCAATTGATATCCCATCAATTCCTGAAGCCTTGTTTTTGGCTAATGCTTGGATTTCTTCCTTAGGCCCATTGGTTCTTATTTATATACAACATCTTGAAATGATTGGATAGTGACTAATTCTTTAGGATACAGTGACACCATATCTCCTTTCCATCTTGTTTTGATGCTTCTTCCACATTCAACATTTTGCCAATAACATCTTTCCATGTTGCTACTTGAGGCTTGGGTATTTTCTTGAGTTTTTTCAGTTTAAAGCTTGCTGAGCACATTCCCGCTTTTTTATTTTCTAACTCTGGGTTTTTACATGTTTCATAACATTTTACTCTGTCTTCTTGAGCTGCCCTTTGACATTTTCTGTTCAGTTCTTTGATTCATTAAGAATTCTTCATTGAGCTGAGCCTCAGTGCCGTAAGTGGCTGAGTGCGGGACTGTGGCTTGCGGGCTTGGCGGTTCAAATCGTGTGGCAGCTTTCAGGAGTAGTGCTGGGTAGCTCCTACGACCACCAGAGGGCAGTGATGCCCATAAAACAAAAACAAAACAAGAATTCTTCATTGTTTCACAAAGAGCAAATTTTACAGTCTGTTCTTTCTCTCTTTTAATGGAATTTTGCTTTTTCTGTATATGATCTTAATGTCCTGTCCCACTCTTCAGGTACTGTTCTTAATGTTTCATGAATCAACCCTGTTCTTAAAATGTTCTCGAAATTCAGGTAGGATACCCTTGAAATTCAGGAAGGTCATACTTTGACTCTGGTGGACCTATTTTCATTTTCTTCCACTTCACCCTACTTATTTGTGCGTATTGATGGGCTTTTCCATTGTAAACCACTTGCCTAGTTTTAGCTGCTGATATTGAGCTTCGACACCATCTCTACTCACAAACATTTGATTTCTGTGTATTTCTGGAGATGATCGTGTATATAGGCACATTCTGTTCTTAAAAAGGGTATTTTTGATTAAGTAGTCTTGATCATGCAAAATGCTATCATGACATCTTCAGCTTCATTTCTATCCCAAGATCCTATGTTCCATATACTGTTCCTTCTAACTTTCTTGTTTCCAATTTTTGCATTCCAATTGCTAACAATTATCAAGGGATCCTGATTGCATGCTTGATCAATTTCATAAAATTTCATACTATCAAGGCATTGGTAGAATTCCTCAATTTCCGTATTGCCAACTTTAGGGGTTGGCACACAAATCTGAAAAGAATCATTGGTTATTATGGATTTCTTTAAGGATTTCCTTAAATCCTTTCCAAGAGGAATTCCTTATAAGAGGATAACCTGGACAGCATTATATTTTAGGACAGATCTTGATATGGCTTTTTCGACAATAAATGCAGTACCATTCCTCTTGATTGTGTCTTTTCTGGACTAGTAAACCATAGATCTTCTGATTCAAAATGGCCAGAATGCTTCCATTTCAGCTCACTTGTGTATCAATCTTCATGTGTTCCATTTTATTTTTAATGACTACCAATTGTCCTAGATACACATTTCTTACATTCCAAGTTCCATTTACTAATAGATGTCTGCAGCCTCTTGTCCTAAGATTGAGGTGTGTCCCATTAGCAAATGAAGGTCTTCATAGGCTCTCCTCCCTCTTTCCCACGATGGTTGACTCTACTTTGAGGCAGCAGCTCTTCCTCAGTGATACTTGGAGGCCCTTCTGATCTGAGGGCCTCACCTTCTAGCACCGACAATGTCCTGCTTCTAGTCATAAGGTTTTCAGTAATGGACAATGTTTCAAGGCTCTCTCCAGCGTTTTCAGTTAGAAATCCCTCTCAAGGGGACAACCTAGTCTTTCTTTGTAGTCTTTTCTTAGTCTGGAAGCTCTGCTAAACCCTGTTCACTTGGGGTGACCCTGCTGGCATTTGAAATACCACTAGGATGGCTTCCAGCATCAGAGCAACACACAAGCCACCAGACAAGTTTGATGGACCGATTTGTTAGTACAATATAATTTAAATTTCATAAAATCCACACCTTTTTTCTGTGAGGCAGAGATCATGTTAAAATAAGAAGCCCTGGTATTGCTGAGGGTTAGGGCTTGGGCTGCTAACCACAAGGTCAGCAGTTCAAACTTCCTAGCTGGTTCTCAGAAGAAAGACAAGAAAGTCTACCCCCATACAGATCGGCAGTCTCAGAAACCTCTTGTATGACTGGAATCAACCTGATGGCAATACTACTGGTTCTCATATCTGGGTGGGAGGCCTGGGGACAAAGGGAAAAGCCAGGGGAGGAGTAGGAACCTAGGTGATAGCACCTCAGCCCCGCTTGTCATCTTTGTATATTTGTATGCTTCCATACTTTTTTTTTTAAAGTACTATGGTCCACAATAAAAAATTGGCGAGGGAAATAGATTTTGGATGTATTACATTACAGATGTAGTTTTAAAATGTAAACCATAGGATAGTCAAGTACTTCATGTCTTACTCAAATCTCCCTAAATAAACTGAAATCTAAGCCTAGATAGGTTTATACTCCTGCTTTATTTATTTACGTATTTCGTAGCTGATGTTTCTATTTTTTCCTTTCTAACAAGTGTTTCCTTTTTCACTTTCTTCTCTGTGCATTTATTTATAGTACCTTAGATCTGGAAGTAGAGTGGCTTACAAAAAAATAACAATGAGTGTTGTTTTTCCAGACATAAACAACACAAAGAGGAGGATAAAGATAAGAATTCTCAAGACCAAACATATTTAACCACCACAGGCAGAAAGAGAAAAAAAACAAAAAGTGTAGTCTTTTTCTTTTAAAAAGGCAACGCTATGAATTTGAAAGAGTGTCTTTAACATTTATCACAATCAACTAACATAATGTCAACATCCAATACAGGTTTTCATTGTATTTTATGTGGTGTAAATTCCATTTTAATCCAATCATTTTTTGGAAGAGGAGATAAGATGTCTGGGGGCAGAAAGATTATGGTTCCTATCAATCCATTGCCATGTGTAGGATTTAACTTTCTGCTCAACGTCGTTTAAAGAACAAATGCTACAGCTTTAATCAGACTCAAAAACCATCCTTAGATGTCCACTGCACTAACTCTCTCTCACCTTCACTGAAATAAGAAGGTCTACTGATTGCTCAAGAGGCAGGAGAAGTATTTTGAGGAGACTAATGGGTGAGTGAAGCACTTAAGAAGTCCACAGAGACTGTGTCCGGCAGAAAGAAGAGTCCTGAGACACCCAATTTCCCCGGAGCAAGAAAGCAAGTGGCTGAGGCCATAGATAAAAGATTCTTTTCCTCAAACAACAGTTTCCCCTGCTTCCCAAACATCAATTTGTCACCATGATGAGGGTGTCAGTGACATGATGGTTCCCCCTGCCTCTGCTATCAGCAAAGGTCAGCAGTTCAAAACCACTATCCACTCTATGGGAGAAAGACCAAGCTTTCTGCTCCCTTAAAGAGTCACAGAAAGCCACAGGAGCAGATACACTCTGTCCTAGTGGATCTCTATGGAGTGAGTGAATGAGTGCCCACCATAGCCTGCTAATGACTTCTTCCCATTACTCAATCTACCTACTCTGCAAGCTTGCACAGTTGATGGTCCACGTCTGGAAACCACTGTCAAGAAGACACAAACCTCACGTACACAGGGTTCACTGTACTGCTTGCCTGGCTTGCCTACCCCATCTGACCTTTTTCCTCCATGGCACAAACCCTCTAATTCCACACCGGGAAGAGAGAACATGTGCGTCTACTTCTTTCAGAAAGGATGCCCCACGTTCATCTATGTCCCAAACCCCTATGACTAGCCCATGTCCAAGTAAAGATCAGCCCTTGATGTAGGCTATAGTGCATACCACAATGCCCTTCCTTCCCTCCCTACGTAGAAACAAAAACCCCTTTTGTTTCTTACTTCTAGATTTCAGTTGGGTCAACAAATCCAACCCTATGTTGATCTCTACTTTCTTTGCATCTGTAGCTTTTACTACCAGTGATAACTAGCCCGTGTCCTGGAGCCAACACCTCTTCATGGAAGGTCTGTGGACTACAGAGTAGGGTTTTCTTAGCTGTTGGCATACTGGTGTAGTGAGTCCTTAGCTGGTGGCATAGTAGGTTACATGCTAGACTGCTAACTACAAGATCAGCAGTTCAAATCCATCAGCCACTCCACAGGATCAAGATGAAACTTTCCACTCCCCTCTAGTGTTACAGTATTGGAAACCCACAGTGGCAGTTCTTCTCTGTCCTGTAAAGAAGGTGGCCAAGAGAATCGACTCAATGGCAGTGTGCTTGGTTTGGGTTTGGGAATCTTTTGAGGAAGCAGATCCCTGGTTGTAGAGGGATGACATTGGGTGGGCCTGATCAGCCAATGTCTTGACTTGTTTGATGCAACGAATTTTCTTTGGCAGACTGTCTCAACAAATCATCAGACTCTTTGTACTAATCCATCTCAGTCCAGAGGCTCGACTGAATCTGTTCAGCAACATAGCAGTGTACAGGCCTCCACTGACATAGAGGCGGTGGCAAAGAATGAGGTGCACTGACAGGAACAGAACCTAGAATCCCACCATCCCAACGCCTTCACCTGTTTTTAAAGACCATTACAGTGAACCCTTTTGCTAGCAAAGAACGTATCAGCATAAATTATCAAACATATATTCTAATAAAGCTACCCATCAGCAAGCAGGCAATGTAGGCAGCCTGGATAAGATAATCCCTAACTGTGAATCTCTTCTCCACTTTGAGCCATCTTCACCCAAACACTCCAGGCAAAAGTAGGGGTGCCCCATCCAGAGTTTCATATTGCGTTTAGAAGTTCAATCCAAAGAACTGCACATTCGACGGAGTTGTAAATGCTATTGTTTATGTAACTATTGCCAAACAAAACCAAGGTCAAACTCCTTGCCGTAAGTTCATGTCAATTCATAGCAACCCCTAGGATAGAGTAGAACCGCCTCTTTGTGAGTTTCTGGGACTAGGCTTTCTACTCCCTCTGGGAGAGGCTGGTGGTTTCAAACTGCTAACCTTGTGGTTAAAAGCCCACCTCATGCCTACTGGGCTTTTACCACACAAGGCAAGTAGAAGACTTTGCTACTACAGTTCCAAACATTCATAGGTTCTCTCAATAAGTTCTCTCAATAAGACACTTATCTTCGTCTCTTTGGATGGCCTTATAAAAGGGGGGTGGGGCACTTTCTGTGCCATGGGGAAGATTGATGTCAGAACTATTACCAAATAGTTAATAAAACACAAGTGTACAAGTTCCCAAACCATTGTGGTGTGACAAGTTCAAGGAAAGGCTGTGCACCTAAGACAACAATTTTCAGAAGCATATGTCCACAAAATGGATTAAAGGCACAGAGGGGTCAGCTCCAAGAATTTTAGAGACTGTATCTATCCCTGATAGATTGTCTTCACCAACAGCAAACAACCCCTGGGGTTTATTATGAGTAATCTTCCAGACAAACAGAAACTGCACTGGTGACAAGAAAGGTGCATAGAAGAATCTGTTTTTCCATCATGAAAACACATTTGCTCATTCTTCCAGGACAGCAAGGCTTGTCCTGTAGGAATCTCTTTAGGAAACCTATTCTACATACCTTACAGCCTAATCTTCCTCCTTCGGATGCATCTGTTCCCTAAAGTCAATGAACTTTTCAAAGACCGTGGTGTAAATGGAAAAGCAGGAAATTCTTCTGGGAAAGGGTAGGGAGAAGGAAATGTCTTCGGACCTTAGAAGACCTAGGAGGAGGATATGGAACTGAGGCGGGAAATGGCTTCTCATTTGCTGTTTTTAAAATGAAGGTCTCTACAAGTCAATACATTTTCACTTACCCTCATCTGTTACACAAATTTAGAAGATTCAGTCTCTCAGAGAAAGCTCGATGCCATTTCTTATGTCCAATGCAACATAAAATATCCCTAGCTCCTAACTCCTTACTTCATTAACAGTTTTCTCAGAGTGGGTGTCATTTATTCTGGGAAATGTAACCTGTCAAGAACATCCAGGTACACCCAAGGCACATGTTTATACTATGGCTATCCGCTATGGCTGGATGGAGGGGGGGGGGCGCACTTTCCTCATCTTCCCTCTGCGCATCAAAAGAACACAGCGAGGTTTTCCTGAGCTTCTGGAGAAGTCAGGGTACTCTTATCTGATGATGCCAAGGAAACACTAGACGCCACCTAGATACTTCCCACCCCAAGCTCAAAGACAGGTGGCCAGGCTCATCCCCAGCAGAGAAACCACAGCCAAAGGAGCCACCAAACACCCCCACTCTGCTGCCCGCCTCAGGGCTCCCCTCCAACTCCCCTCCCCGCCCCCATCCCTGCCCAGCAGCGGCCTCCTCTGCCCCGGCTGGCCCCTCCTTCTCGCCCAGTCCCAGCTTGAATTTTCATGTGATCTGCGGGAAGAATAGCCGGGCCTGTTTGCCTCTGCTCAGAATGCGGGCAAAAATAGACACCGTCACCACCCCCGACACACATTCAGCGACACACACAGCGCAGGGAGGCACAATGCACCCCCCCCAACGCGGCTTCCTTAGGCACATCCGGCAACCGGGGCTGCAAAATTGCAGACAAAGGCGCCCCAGTAGAGCGGGAGGATGGAGAGGGAGGCGACAGAAGCCGCGGAGCAACGGGATCGGCGGATGAAAGGAAACCGGCGCCACGGGAAGGAGGAGGGGTACTAATTAGCGGCTGTCCTCGGGGTCCCCCGGCTTATCCCAGCCACTCGCCCCAGACTCAGACTGTGGGAGCCGCCAGCAGAGCAACAGGCGCCGGCGTCCCCAGCGCCGGGCCCAAGCGCCAGGCCGCGGGTCCCCGCGGGTGGCCCCGTGACAGTGCCCCTCCGGGCGCGGGCCGAGGAAACTTTTACATCGCTTACACCCCGCCCGCGCCCGGGGTGGGGAGGGGGCGGCCCGGACGGGGCGGTCGCTGGGGAGCCGTGCGAGCAGCGCCGGCCACTTCCCGACCGCATCCTTTTAAAGAGACAGCCCCACGGCGGGCCCCGGGCGCCGGGCCCTGGTGGGGCGCGCACCCCGCCCGCCGCCCCGCGCCCAGCCCCGGGGACGCCGTGCACTCCCGGCCGGCCGGCGCGCGCAGGGCGCGGGGGCGCGCTTACCCGGCTGGCGGCGGGGACGCGAGCAAGCGAGCGGAGGGGGCCGCGCCGGGGTGGCCGGGGGCTCGAAGGTCGCTCGCCCACGCTCGCTCTCGGCTCTTCGGCCGGCGCCGCCCGGCCCGGAGCGGCGGGCGCCTCGCGCGGACACTCACGTGCGCCCCAGAAACTTCGGCCCGCCCGGCGCTCGGTGGCGCCCTGCCCCCCGCGCTGCGCTGGCGCGACCGGAGCGGCGGCGGCGGCGGCGGCGGCGGGCCCCGGCTCCCGGGCTGCGGTGACGCCTGCGGCCGGCGGGGCGGCGGGCGCCCGCGGCCAATCAGGGGGCGCGGCCGAGCCTGCGGGCCGGGGCTTTGAACCCGTTAGGCCTACGTGCGCCTGGTGCGACCCAGCGGAGCCCGCGGTAGGGTGGCCTGATACAATCCACACTCTTCGATTGACTCTTAAATTTTAAATAAATAAACGGGAACACTTTTTTTTTAAGGCTAATGATGAGCCGTAGCTGGGACAACCTGGATAATCATTTGTTGTTTATCAGTAATTAAAATTTAAGGAAAGCGCCTGGCGTCTGAACTGGCGAAGACTGGCAACCTGTAGCTGCAATCTCTTTTTTTTTTTTTCCCCCAATAATTTTATTGGGGGCTCTTAACAGCTCTTATCACACTCAATGCATCATTTGTATCAAGCATATTTGTACGCATGTTGCCATCTTCATTTCCAAATATTTTCTGCTTGAACCCTTGCTATAAGCTCCTCCTCCTCCCCCCTCCCTTTTTTAAAAAGCAGATTTTATTGGGGGCTCTTACAGCTCTTATAGCATTTAATACATCATTCTTATCAAGCACACTTGTACACATGTTGTCACATTTAGTTCCAAACATTTTCTACATGAGCCCCCATCATAAGCTCCTCTTTCCCCCTTTCCTCTAGTTCTTTTTTTTTTTTTAGTTCTTATTTCTACTCCTTGGCATTTAATGATTTCTTACGGGAGACGCTTCTCAAGTGAAGAACAGAGAGGCACATCCTTTGAGCAACGATCTAGTGACATGTTGCAGACAGCCACAGAGTGGCGGCAGCCAGAGCCGTTTTGGATGGTCTCTCTGCGTGTGCATTGATACCCATTCCCGAGTCCCACAATTGTTTGTGGGTGGAAGTATTCTCTTTTCAATTTACATGTTTAAGATGAGGAGAGCTGACCAAAGACTGCACAGATGTCCAATTAAGTTATGTAGAACAATTTTAGAATTTTAAAATAAATGTAGCACACGCACACCCCAGGGTAATCGAATTTATTTTACTTACTAAAACAAAAAAACAATTTTTTTTCCATTTCTCCTCTCTTCACCAAATGTTTAAGGGGAAAGCCAGTTTACAAAACATGCAAGGCTTCAGAATGAAGCAGATTGGAGATTTTAAATGGCCCGTTTTGTTTTGCTTTTCTCCAGATCAAACATTATTTTTATTTTTTTAATAAATCACTCTATTGGGGGCTCTTGCGTATATTATAACAAACCATACATCCATGAACTCAAGCACACATGTACAATGATTGGCACCAACAATTTCTAAAAATGGGTTCTTTTCGGGAAAATAGCAAAACAGATCATTTTCAGAGATGATTAGGATGGATGGAGCAAAGTAAATTGGAGCCGAGGGAAGAAGGGTAGGTGTAGGTGCAAGTCCGTGTGGAATTGTCCACCAGGGAAATGAATTGGTCCAAGAGAACACTGCCACACTAGCTGGGCATGGTATATGACAATCAACACATAAAATGGCCTTTTCCCTATTTACCAATAAGGAAAGAGCCCCTAGCAGAGGATTAGAGACAAATTTAAGGCATTTATTTTCCACATGGTACGAGGAGTTTCGTTACTGATTTTCGGTGGAAAGCAGAGACTGCCAGAAAGATGTTTACTTCTGCTTTATTGACTGTGCCAAGGCATTTGCCTGTGTGGACCGTGACAAACGATGGACCACTTTGAGAAGAAAGGGAACTGCATATCACTCCGTTGTGCTCATGCACAATCAGTCTGTGGACCAAGAAGCAGTTGGGCAAACGGACCCAGGGAACACTGCTTGAATTAAAACCCAGAAAGATGTGCACCAGGCTTATCGGCTCTCACTGTTGTTGTTCAATCGATATGCTGACCAAATCACCCCAGACGCTAGATTATGTGAAGAAGAATGGGACATCAGGATGGGAGGGAAGTTTCTTAACCACCTGTAGTCTGCAGATGACTCCACCCGCTTGCTGAAAGGGAGGACGACTTGAAGCACTTGCTAATGAAGATCAAAGATTGCAACCTTCAGCCTGGATTGCAACGCAAATGTCGAAAGAACCAGACTCTTCCTAACTGCACCAGAGAGTAACACAATGAATGGAGAAAAGATTGAAGTTGTCAAAGATCTCATCTTTGCACAGTCGTCACTCAAGAAAGCAGCAGTCAAGAGCTCGGAGGACGTGTTGCATTGGGTAAAGCACAAGCCCCCTTTAAAGGACTGAAGGGCAAGGATGGCGCCATGCCACTCCTAAGGTGCACCTGACCCAAGCCATGGCGTTGCCGGGTGCCGCAATGCATGTGAAAGTTGGACCGTAGATATGGAAAACTGAAGAAGAATCGATGCGTATGAATGAAGGTGCTGGAAAAGACTATTGAAAGTACCATGGACTGTCAATCCGTCTCCCCCCCCCCCCCCCCCCGAAATCTGCCAGAAAAAGTAAAGCCAGAATACTCCCTACAGCCAGGGATGGAGAGATTTCATCCCACTTACTCTGGGTATGTGATCAACAATATTCAGTCTCTGGAAAAGGACATGATGCAGGAAAGAGAAAAACCTCAAGATGGTTTGACCGCATGGCTATAATAACAGGCTCAAACACAGGAATGCTTGTGACGATGGCTCAGGACCAGACAATGTTTTGTTCTGTTTTGCACAGGGTCGCTATGAACTGAATTGATGACACCCAACAACCACAGCATTTTCTAAGAGTACATAAATCAGATGAAAACAAAGGACTCCGTCTAGCTATGAAATGCATAGCTAGATCTCGTTTTGTGAAGCAACCTTCCAAGGATCACTCTTCAAAGTAGTTAGCTTATCAGAAAATAAAGAGCACTTTTTATTTAGATGGTTTAGATTAGTGAAAGCTTTCAGCACTTGGAGAAGATTCTATCCTGGACCTCACGAACTAACCTGTGCAGTCATTCCTCTATTCTGCTCATTCTAATCAAATGGCCCCCAATCTGCTACATGTGACAGGGAACCCAGTGTATACCACTGGTTACAAAGAGGGTGTTGTTTGTGTTTTTAGTTAGCTCAAAATCTTTTCTGAGAAAAAACTTGTAGAGAAAGCAAAGACAAAGCAGATGAGGTCAAGCTGCTCACCTTGGTGGGGTGGCCTGGAAGTCAGCCCACAGAGATTAATTAATCAAACTTTCCAGTGGATTCTGACTCCTGCTGCTCTAACATCTGTAAGAGCATCACTGTGGCCCCTCCAACCCACCAACCTCCAGATATATAGGAGCTGGTTTTTCAGAAGCACATCACCAGACCTCTCTTCCAAGGCACCTCTGTGTGGCCTTTATCCTCCCATGTTCTGGGGAGCAGAAGAGCAGGTTAACCAGGTGAATAGTCTGCACTGTTCAGAACAATGGGCAATGGTGAGTAGATAGATACTAGTTATAGCTATGTTGTGGCATTCCCTCAGAATTCATTTTTCCCAAATTTGATCCACGTTCAGATCATTTGCATGAGAAAAGAGAGTTTTTGAGCATAGTCAGGTTGGGGGTAAGTTCTATTTTATCTTAGTGTAACTAAAAAAAAAAAAAAACAAATTCACTGACATTGAGTCACTGCTGACTCGGTGTGACTCCCTGTGAGTTTCCTACATGTAACTGGTTACTGAGTGGCAGTCTGACTCATAACCACTATACCCCCAGGGATCATAATGTAACTAAAGGCATATAACATTACTTTACATTAGCAGCTCTTCTCATAAAAACCAAGCTCACTGCCCTTGACTTGCTTCTGATTCAAAATGACCCTACAGGACAGGGTAGAACTGCTCCTTTAAGGTTTCCAACACTCTCTCTTTAACCAGTGGCATTTTTTTTAACATCGCTCTCTTTTTTAGCCAGTGTAACTCTTTATGGCCCTAAAAGCATCATTGTTCTCCCTTGGAGCAACTGATGCTTTCCAACTGTTCACAGAAGAGTTAGAAGCTCGATGCCTAATGTGTTACAGCACCAGAACTGAAGGAAGGCCCAGACCGTCAGTTCAAATCTGTCGATGGGTGGAGGAAAGGCAGACGTGAATAAGATACAACGGATGCATATTTCCCACACAGGCATCCTTATTCTGTTTCCCAATATTGAGGCAGCCCCTCACTGGTGTGGTGTCAATTTGGGCACTGATACTGATTTCCAAGTCGCTGAGGAAGGAGTACCTTATAAACCAAGTATTTTCCCAAAGATTAAAAGTGACTTGTGGGGAATTCTCATCACAAGGCAGTGAACAATCCTGTGGCTTGGAGGGTTGTACACTGAGCTCCTACCTACAGGTCAGGGATTTGCACCCACAAGCTGCGCCATGGGAGGAGAACGATGGGTCTATAAGGACGAGTCCTGTAAAGAGTTACAGTCTCGGAGACCCACAGGGCAGTCCTCCTCTCCTGTGGGGCCACTAAGCACCAGACTAGACATGATGGCAGTGAGTTTGCTTTCTGAGAGGGCACCCTTGCCTCTCCCTTGACCTGACACACAAAAAGTGCACAGTTTGCGTTTATTATGGTTTGTCAAAAGATTCATATGTTGTGTCTACTAGCTGACTGGCATTATGATTTCAATCTGCTTCTAGTTTTTCTACTCAAAGAAAGAGGGCTGGATATCCGAGTATTGGTTTTGTTTCATTTGTTCACTGTTCAAGGGAGACCTCTCTTAAATGGTCTTTACATTTCGAGAAAGATAAGAGTGCAAGAAGAAGATGAAAACTAAGCAGCGCATAGAAATGATAAGTGTGTATGTGTCTCGGGGAGGGCTATTACAAGGAGAGGATGGATAAGGAAGAATCTCAGGCATGAGAAAAATGCAACACTGCTTTTTCTTTAGAGAACATGTACAGCAATCTGTCTCTCCTCACCTAGCAAATTGTTTATAGAAGAACAGAAACCCCAGGGCCCCGTGTGTCTGATTGGGCCTTGTCATTGTGTGGGAGAAAGAAGGGGTATTGTGAGGTCACGACCTTGAAGGTTGGTGCCCACCAAAAGACTGGGAGAAAGCATTCCGGGCCAGGGCCTCCAGGTGATTTGTGGTCAGGAGAGGTGTAACCCAACTCTATCTGGCCGTCTTTTACATCTCTTCCTTAGTTGATGCATGCAAGCTGGAATGACTTTTGGAATCTCTTTCTCACAAAATTTGTCAATAAAAGTCAGCACTAAAGATAGTGAAAAGAGCATTATTATCGCATTCACACAGTTGCTTTTTGACCATGTTCTTTCTCTAAAAGTATTGAGAAAGCAAAGTCTTTGTGAACACACTGGATCACCGTGTCACATTGTACCTGAAGCACCCCCCCCCCTTCTCTTTTCTTTCCTTTTCTTTGAACCAATAGATTTTTTTATAGCTCCTGAACTAACGTGAATTGGATCTTTTGCTATTTGCAACCAAGAGCACGAACATGGATGAAAGGCAGGTAGCAAACCATTTGCAATGAGCTGGACTGGGACTTTTAAATCTCAAGACGCATTGTGATGACACAGTTAGTAGGGGTCTTATTAAAAGATGGGGAGGAACTGGCCCACAGGTGAATAACGAATGCATATTTCCTATAGGTAAGAAATGCAGCAGAGAGAAATGGGATATTCTTTCAGAAGATGGGCTTTAGAGCCGAATTTCTCCTGTGGTCTTTGCCACAGCACCATAATGATGGTACAGTCTAACGCTATTCTGCGTGTCTTGGTGTCTCGCTTGGCTTCTGCCCCTGCCAATTTTTTTTTCCCATGGGCTGTTTGAAAGCATCCTTATACCTTGTAGCTGTTAACTCTCTCACTGCCTTTGAGTTGATGCCATCGTCACCCTAGAGAACAGGGTAGAACTGACCCACTGAGTTTCCACCGCTGCAATTCTTTTGGGGAGTCAAAAGTCCTGACTTTCTCCCAAGGAGTGACTTGTGGTATCAAACAGATGACCGCACATCTCCCAGTCCAATGCCTAACAGCTACACCACCCGAGGTCCACTGCTATTACATGGTGAGAAAATGGTGATCTCTTTGCAAATGCAAAACTTGCTGACCACTGTCTTGTTTGTGTGCAGTAAGGCAGGAGGAGACACTCATTCGGGAGGGAGCCCAAATGTCAGAGCAAGCACTTGTCGATGCTCTGGGATCATTTGATACTTTTAGAAAGGAAGTTTCCAGGTGATTGCCTAAGGCTCTGACACTTGGCTATCAGGAGCTTTGTGAGAAAATGGTGTGTACCTGCATGTCCGTAAATACGTATGTCTGTGGGTTTCTGTGTTTTTGCCTTCATCTCTATCTCATTGTGTGTGTGTCTGTGTGGGCGTGAGTGTGCATGTACGTGCATGGTATTGGTGGTGAAAAAGAGTCGATTGGCAGGTGCCAAGTTTTTCCCTGATGTTTTCTTTCCATTCTCTGATGTACCTTGTGTTTCAGTGTTCTCCATTTCTCTGCAATTCTAGTAGACAGATGGGCTCCTTCCTTAGTTGCAGTGCACTGATGCCTAGGGCAGTACTTCTCAAATGATCTGTGAAGGGTCAGTTTATTTCCAATTCATCTCTGACTGGTACACTAAAAATGAATTGCTAGAAAGAAAGAAAAAGTATGACACACTTGGATATGACAGCAATGCCAAGTTGCTAGAAAGGTTTTTATGAGGCCATTTCAATCTCTTGGGGGACAGTCTGGGGGCCACACTTGGGAGAGCCAGGTTTCAGAACCAGGGGACTTGAAATGTGGTTCACCTGACCTGAATCCTGGGTGCCCCAAGGGAGTTGGGTAGATGCACAGTCTTAGGCAGCAGCCCAGACCTTCTGAAACAGAACCTCCTTTGTAATCAGATGGCCAAGTCACTTATGCATCCAAGGTCTCGGGGAATTTCTATTACTTTAATTTTTTTTTTTTTAGGGTGGGCAGTGTTCCAGGAATGTAGTACTTTATCTCTCTCTAGAAAGCTCTTCTTTTTCAACTCTTCAGCTGGCTGGCATCTCCTCATTTAGGTCGCTGTTCAAATGTCACCTCTTCAAAGAATAAGGCTTCCCTGTCATTCCAGTGAATTTAGTCGCCTCGTCCATTTCATGTTGTGCTGTAGTATCTCCGTTATAATACTGACGTTATTCAAAATGACTGCTCCATCACCTTGCAGGTCTTCATACAGCCATAGCCTGCTTGTTGTTAGGATACACGAAATTATGCCATTCATATTTCAAATGCCACCATGCCCGAGTTTCAGTGGCGTTTCCAGACTAAGACAGACTAGAATGAAGACTTGGTGAACCACTTCCAACAGTTGGTTGTTGAAAAATTTACAGGTCACAAGAAACAATGTCAGACTTGGTTGGTTTGGACACAGCATGGAGGGATGAACTACTTGCAGAAGATATCATGTTTGATGAAGTCAGGGGCCAATGAAAGTGAGGGAGACCCTTGGTGGAGGAATGGGTACCATGGTTGGTAACCATGGAATAGAAGAGGGTTTGACAAATCTTTGAGACCAAAGAGCCAATCCTGTCCCTCACAACACCTTAAGAAATTATTTCAGAGCCATAACTGTATTTTTGTAAGCAAGTGAAACCACCACCATTTGAATCACATCCTTTAAATGAGACTATACTATGACATTTTTATTTTCAATTTCACTTCAGAGCCACATGTTCCTACTGATAGAGCTGCATTTGGCTGGAAAGCTGCAGTTTTCTAACCCTGGGACTAGGACCTGCTGGCTATTGTGAGGATGACACAGGACCTGGCAGGATTTAATTCTGTTAGGCAAAAGGTCACCAGGAATTGAAGTCAACTTGATGGAAGCTATCTGTCAATGAGAAATGACCACTACCTCCATTCCAGTTCAGCCTGCCCTTCTGAAATGGAAGCTTGGTGATAGCAGGACTTTTTCTAGACTAGCCCGGTTCTTGGTAGGTGGCAAATGCTATACTTTCCAACCCTTACTACTGACTTCTGCTTTCTCTGCACAGCTCTCTGAGTCCATAATGAAAAAATGTCCAATCAGAGTTATGAAAGAAAAGAATGTTGGCTTGTATCACTTTAAAACTCCAGAGTAATCTCAGTGATCAGTCACAGTTCAACTAGGGCTCTGGCTCAATTTATCACTACTTCTTTGAACTTATCCTTCTCCGTGTGCCAAGGTCATGCTCATGTTGGTGACTAGATACTCACAGTACTTCTGACCCTCACCTCCACAGAGCAGCATATAACAATACAAAACCAGTTGTCATCATGTTGCCTCTGACTCATGGTCACCCCCAGTATTACAGAATAGAGCTGAGCTCAGTGGGGTTTTCGTGACAATTATCTGTCCAAGCCAGATCCCCAGATCTTTCTTCTGTGGGGTCCCTGTAGGGCTTAGAGTCATTAACCTCTAAGTCTGCAGCCCAGCATCTAAGCCGGGTAGTGTACAGAGTCTTTCTACTGCAAAAGTTCTCACCTTAATGAATATGATATCTTTATCCCAGACCTCCTGCAACATGTTTCCTACCTTTCTTGGGACAATTTGGACCATATGGTGGTAGTGGTGTTAGATGTCATTGAATCATTTCCAACTCATAGCGACCCAATCAGAACACAATGAGAACACAATACTTCCCATCCTTTGTGCTCCTAGTAATTATTCCCAAGCTTGAGCCCAATATTGTAAGCACAGTGTCCATCCATTTCCTAGATACCCTGTTGCTCCTCTGCTGCCCCCGTACCTAACCAAACAAGAGGTCCTTCTACAGGGCCTGGCCTCGTTTGAGACCACGTCCCAAATATGTAAGACAAAGCCTCACAAGCCTTGCCTCTAAGGAGCACTCGGACTGTCCTTTTTCTCAAACAGACCAGTTTGACCTTTTAAGATTCCATGCTACTCTCAGTATTCTTCCTCAGCACAATTCAAATATGTGGATTCTTTTTTGGTCTTCTTTATTCACTCTCCAGCTCATATGTATATAAGAAAGAACTCTATATAAAGAGCAATTATATATTAAAGAATACATCCAATCCATTCCAGACCGAGTCCATAAGTCCTCTATTAACCCCTATGTCCAATACCAGTCTATAAATTCCTTTTCAGATTCATGCAACACATGCAGTGACACTGAATGCGGAGAGAGCCCAGGCCAGTAGGTGGAAAGCCTTGTGGATCCAGTGGTGGTGGAATCATCTCTTTACTTGTGTGGGCTTCCATGTGGCTCCTCCAGCTCCAGGATTCTGGTTCCATCAGCCTAGACCCATGGGACCTGTCCGCAGGAATGTCTCATAGGGAGAGCGTGTGTCCTGCCTCCCAGGAGGAAGACTTGAGTTCCCAGATTCCTCAGGAGAAGGCCATGCCCACCCAGAGGCCTCATTGGTTATGACTGACTGATAGGCCAGACTCCACCCCTTCTCTCAAGTCAACAGTAGTTTATGGAAGGGCCACAGCTGCTCTGTACATATGGGACTCAAGAGAGGTAATATTCAAGGCAGAAAGAGCATTGTTAGTAGTTCTAGTAAGTAGCATGTAGTGAGTGTTAACTACATGAGTAAGGAACTGGGCTTAAATTCTGCATAAATTATTGACTTTTATTTAAGGGGTTGATGTAGTAAATTAGGCGAGGTATGTGCCTGTCATTGAATCGATGACCTTATAGGACAGAGATGAACTGACAGTGAGGGTTTCTGAGACTGTAAAGCACTTCTGAAATAGACAACCTCCTTTTTTTGCTGCAGAGCAGCTGGTGGTCCCCAACTCTTGACCCTGAAGTTAGCAGACCAACATGTAACCAATCACGCCACCAATTACTCCTTTATGTGATACATAAGAACCTAAATTTGGAGAGCGGGGTGCAGAGAAGGCGATTTATTTAAGACATATTAAAAATGTAACTTCTCCTGGATTTAGTGAGTCCTTACATTTGGATAAATGGGCAAGGGTGGTGGAGGTAAGGGTTAAGGAAGAATGAGAAGAGGAGATAGCGTTTGTTTCTGATTAGGAGGAGTTAGTTGATGTGGACAGTCAGACCAAGGGGAAAGGTGGCAGGCTTAGGAGAAATTGCTGAGCTTGAGGTTTCTATGGGACATTCGAGTAAAGTGGTGTAGTTGATAAAATCATGTAATCAAAAGTGTTGACAGGCATTGAGGGGAAGAGAGATGATCTGAGTTTAGGAAAACATTTTAGCCTCGGTGGCAGTTTTACGATCCATCAGGGCTTTAAGAACAAAAGGGTGTTTGCATTTCTATAGCTTAAATTGTATTTCTGGGCTTATATTCTGCATAAATTATTGAATTTTATTTAAGAGGTTGATGTAGTAAATCAGTTGAGGTATGCCTCTGTCATTGAATCGATGGCCTTATAAGACAGAGATAAACTGACAGTGAGGGTTTCTGAGACTGTAAAGCACTTCTGGAATAGACAACCTCAAGCCAGCATTATATCTACTGAAAAGAAAAAATGGAAAAGCCATCAGTTCTGAAAAGGAGATTGTTATGCTAGATGGTTCCTGTGATGGACAGATTCAATGCACTTTTAGGAAATTTTCCACATACTCTCATCACATGCATAAGATGCACTTTAAGTGGGTGGCACTACACAGATTAATTTTTCTCCCCAATATTGATAACACATGTAATTTTAAAATATTTAACATGTACCCAAATACTCACACCTGGACCAGCAAGTGACATCATGATAAGTGGAGAAAAGATTTGAGTTGTCAAGGATTCTGTTTTGCTTGGATCCACCATCAAAGCTCATGAAAACAGCGGTCAGGAGATCAAAAGATGTGCTGACTTAGGTAAGTCTGCTGCTGCACAGGACCTCTTTAGAGTCTTGGAAAGCAAGGGTGTTACTCTGAGGACAAAGTTGCACCTGACCCAAGCCATGGCATGTTCCATTGCCTCAATTGGCAGTGTGAAACTAAACATTGAATAGGAAAGACCAAAGAAGCATTGTTGCATTTGAATCATGGTACTGGAGAAGACTATTGAAAAGACCATTCACGGGCAAAAGGACCAACAAATCTGTCTTGAAAGAAGTACGATCATAGGATGGCAAGACTTGGTTTACATACCTTTGACATAGTGTTAGGAGAGACCAGTCCCTGGAGAAGGACAACATGCTGGGGGAAGTGGATGGGCAGCAAAGAGGAAGACCCCCAACTCCCTGGTTAACACTGTGGCTGAACAATGGGCCCAGCCAGAAGAATTGCAAGGTTGGAAGTGGGTCAGGCTGTGTTTCGTTCTGTTGTGCTGTGTGGTGATGGGTGGGAACCGACTTGATGGCACCTGACAAAAACAAAATACTCTCCAACAACCTAATCAAAAAGTTTATAGAACAAGAAATAGTTTTAATCATGATAACTTAAGATTAAAATTCCTAGTTACTGCAGAACAGTTTGCTTTTCATAATGTACTGGAGAAGTTTGGGGAACAATGAGAGTTTATTCTCTTTTTTCCCCAATGATTTTTTTGCTTACAGCTCTTATAACATTTAATACATGATTTGTCTCAAGCACATCTGTACACATGTTGCCATTTTCATTTCCAAATATTTTTTGCTTGTGCCCTTGGTATAAGCTACTCTTTCCCACTCTTTTTTTTTATGAATCACTTTATAGGGGGCTCATACAACTGCCATCACTATTCATACATACATGAATCGGATGCAAACCACATTTCCACACTTGCCATCATCACACTCGAAACATCCTCCCTCCACTTAGACCCCCAGTACCAGCTCCCCATATTTCCCCTACCTCCCTACATCCCTCCCCCATGAACCCTTAATAATTTTACAAATTTTTATTACTCTTTCATATCGTATACTGTCCAATGTGTTCCTTCACTCACTTCCCTGGTGTCTGCACCTCCGAGAGGAGGTTATATAGAGATCCCTGAAATTGGTTCCCTCTTTCTATTCCACCATCCCTCCACCCTCTTGGTATCACCATTCCGAAATAAGGGGAATTTAGGAGAGATGATCCACCCATTCTTAATCAGGTCCTCGGTCCTGGTTTTCATAGGTGTGAAAATCCCCATTCATGATCCATAGAGTGGACATAATACTGTTACCTGTGAAGTCTGATGTATAGAATGTCGGGATGTTGTTGTTAGATGTCAAGTTGATTTTTGATTCATTATAACTGCAGGGATGGAGTACAATCTCCCCCAAAGGCTGTCTTGACTGTCATCTTTATGGGAACGGATCCGCAGTCTCTCTCGTGCCAAACCTTTGCGTGGGTTAGAACCCACGCATTAAGTTAATTGAGCCCTTACCTGTTTTGCCACCAAAATTCCTTAGCGTATTAGGTAGCAGTCGCCAAAAAAAAGTCATTGAAGAACACAGCCACTTCAAGGAGTACTAGACTTTGTTCGAAAGAGCAGTCCCTGGAGGTGGCCATCATGATTGTTAAAGTGGAGGGGCAGTGTCAAAGAGGACGGCTTTCAGTGAGAAGAACGGACACAGTGGTTACAAAGATGGGTTCAAACAGAAGGACGGTGGAGAGGCTGGCTCAGGACTGGGCCATGTGTTGTTCTGTTGTACAGAAGGTTGGCGTGAGGTGTTCTTGACTCGCTGGCAGCTGACCACTGCACGAACAAGCTCATTAGCGAAGCTGAGAATGAGGAACCACGTCATCAAGATTTCCCTATTGTGCATATATCTCATTTACTTGAAGACTTGCATCAAAAGTCTTTACCCATCCCCACCCCCAAAGGAAAACACAGTGTTGTTGTATATCATTAAGTCTTGGCTGTAGTCTTTATGGAAGCATATTGCTGTCTTTCATGACAAAGCTTCCGGATGAGTTTGAACTTTCCATCTCTGGGTTACCAGGGAAGTGCTTAACCGTTGTGCCATCAGGGCTCCACAAAGGAAGTGAAGTACATCAAAAGTTTACTCTTCACGCATCAAATCAAAGACCCTATGAATCAAAGTTTCCTCAAAAGAAGGTTTGTCGTTCACTTGCTTACTGTAAATACCCAACTTTCAGTTGCAGCATAACCAGAGGGGGAGATGAAAAAAATGAGCTCATTTCAATTTTTTAATCACAATGGACTATTTAAAATCTCAGTAAAATAAGTATCATTACAGAGAATAAAAATTTCACAAAGTACCGTAGTAAACGTAGGTTGCAGGATCTATTTTTATATAATAGATATTCCTCTTTGCTTCCAGAGGGACAGAACCCTGGCTATGTGTCTGGGGTGAGACAATCCGCTGTGCCCCCTACATATTCTGCTGCTCCACTATGACAGCTCTTGACCTAGGCCACATCCACAAGTGGATTTTTGTAGCAAATAGCTTTGATGGATGGGCTATGATGTCCCATTGGGACAAATAGAAGGCCTGTGTCTGCATGCTACAATATGATGGGTACCTCAAGGTGGGTGCTGTTTTATCCCACAACCCATGTGACCCATTGCAAGTGTAGGCATTCAGCCAGACCCAGGCCATGGCTTACAGGGACCTGAGGGAGAAAGTGAAAAGACTCAAGCAGATAAGTTCTCCTGTTGCTTACTGTGCCATGAGCCATAAACCAACAGAGGTCTCTTGTTCTTTACCAACTCTCATGAAACTATGAACAGGAAAGCTGATAAGAAACATCAAATTTCATACTGGACACATGGCAGGTAGATGTGAATGGGTAACGAAATTCTGGCAAAGGCTCTATAAGTAGAAGTTGTTAGTTAAGATTTACACAAAAGCCCCTTAATGGGAGAGGGGAGGGAGTGTGCGGGGAAGGGTGTACTTTTTTCTTGTTTCTTTCTTTTTTTCCTTCTATTGATAGAGTAAGGGCAAGATGGATGGCTCTTTAGGAGTCATTATGGCCCATGAAATGATCTCAAGGATGGTGGAGCTGGACTACTGGTCGTCTTTAGAGGGCTGTCATACCTGTTTTGACCAACTGAACTGTCTCTCGATCAGTGCATCTCAACTGTGGGTCACGACCCCTTTTGGGGTTGAACACACAGGGGTTGCCTGATTCACACCAGTAACAAAATTACAGTGATGAAGTCGCCACGAAAATATTTTTATGGTTGGGGGTCACCACAACATGAGGAACTGTACCAGAAGGATCATGGCATTAGGAAGGTTCAGAACCATTGCTCTCAAGGCTGCTGCTTCTGATTTCATGAATATTATTCTTCTGGTGAAAACAAACTGCTATGTGTTGGTTGTGTGTTGTCTTTTGAGCTCCTCCACTTTCAAAATCATTACAGAAATTTTATGTCTTATAATACCCACTAAATGAGGCAGAGATCACTGGTTTAGCCCTAAAGCATGAGTCATTTCCAAGAAGCAGAAGGTAGCACCCTCTAGTTGGTAGAATTGGGAGTCAGAAGTACTATTCGGCATGCATATGCTTACCTTTGATGTTTTGTACCAGAGGGATATCTGAATAAGCTTTCATTTAAAAAAGGGTTCCACCTCAGTTAGAAAGTTTGAAAACCACAGTGCAAGAGAAATACTTTTGAAGCACCATCCATGTTATTATGTGCACATGAAATTAGTAAACTTTATATTAAGTTTGCTACTTGGAATTCATTTGATATTTTTGTAATTGTATTTTCAAGAATTGAAAATTAGCTTTGGTCGTGATGAAATGCGTTTTGGCAGTCCTACTGCATTGGTTTCCATTTGTAAGTAATTTTAAAAGGTTATAATCATCCCCGAGTACACATTTTCAAGCACCTATTATTACTATTCTCCTTTATGCATTAGTATCTTGGGAAGAATATGCTCCTTAATGTAGGACCAGGGATTACAGTATTAACATTTTTGAGATTTTTTTAGCAACTGCTAAGAAGATTCTGCAATTACAACACATTAAAATATCTTACTGATTTGCAAAAATAATCCTACAATAACAACTCTAACTTTTGCCAGAGTCAGCACACCAAGACTTCGGATAAATCCATGCAAGGCTGACCATCGTAGCTATTTTAATTGGTACATCTGAATAGAAACGTGAATTGGTCCTATTTTATTTGTAGAGGGTCATATATTTGTTTTCTTTTTGCTCAGAATGAATGCAGGGTTGATAGATGTGAATACACAATATATTAGGTAGGCTTAGTTAAACCACTGAGATGACTTTTGGAGAGAACCTGCTTTTCAAAACTATAAAACTGCTTTTAAAAGTGAGCATCTTACTCAGTGCCACCATAACAAGTGGGTTGCTTCTAAGAACAGAAGTCCATCTCCATGTTGGTCCTTTCTACTCCCAATGTGAGCTTCCCTCCTCCCTTCTAATATCTGTGGCCAGTTCTTGGTGTTTCGTGACTTATAGGCAGATCCTCATGTGACATTTCTCTTCCTCTGTGTGAGTGCTTCTGTGTCTATCTGCTTCTTTGTATAGTAGACTAGTCATGAGTAGGGTTAGGACTCACCTTTTCGGGAATACTTCATCACTATAACAAAAGAAGGCACTTACTATTTTTTTTTATATAAGTTATATGTTTATATACAAGAGGAATGGAACATTGAGAAAGCATCCCAATCCAGTCCAGTCCAAGGTCATAAGTCTGATATTAGCCCATATGTCCAATACCAGTCTATAAAGTCTCCTTCCGACTCATGAAGCACATGCAATGACACCAGGACACTCACAGGCCAGTGGGTGCAGAGTCTTCAGTATCCAGCAGCAGTAGAAGTATCCTGGTGCTGGCAGGCATCTCCCCATGGCTCCTTGTTTCAGGGCTCAGGGTCCATCAGCAGTATCCAGGGGTGGTAGAAGCATCTCAGCATTTGTAGGGGTCTCTCTGTGGCTTTTAAAGCTTTAGAGGTCTGATTTCATCAGGGTAAGCACATGTAGCTTATCTTCTGGCTCCTCCAGTCTCCGGGACTCAGGGTTTATATTATGCTGCCATGTTGTCTTGTTGGTAGACCACCCAAAAGCACTTACTTTTGAACACCATAGGCACAGAATTTAGGATATGCACCTTTTTGTGAGTGTAGGGGGTGGGGGGCAAGTAATTCATACCAGTTGACTTGGTTGGTTGAAGTCTATGATATTCTCTCATATACTGGGGCTCATATGGAAACATCTCTTTCTTTTGGATAGAAGATAATATGGGGTGAATAGAAGATAATGTGGGGTGAAATGCTTGGGATGAATGCAGAACGTGAAAGTTAATGGGTCTGATCCTGCTGTTGAGGGCAGCAAGATCATCAGTTCAAATCCACCAGCTGCTCAGAGGGAGAAGCATCTCTGCTCTCTTCAACATCTGCAGCCTCAGGCAGTGCCAGTCCAGTAACTCTGCGTCGACATTGTCATGATGGAAATAGATTTGATCCAGGATCTGGGACCTGTCACTGCTGACTATTTGATATTAGTTTACCTGTCCTTCCCTAGACAAACCTTGCATTTTTGAAGGTAGCAATGCACTTAGTTAGAAACTAGAATTCCTATGTTTCCCAGGTCTCTTTGCCAATAGAAGAGGCCAATGAGGTGGAAGAAGAAAGAATCCACTATGACACCTGGGGCTCTTTATTGAGCTGCCAAATCTGTGCTCTGCCCTTTCAGACATTCCCTGTTCTTCTTTCTTTCATTCGCCAGGAAGACACGGATGGTGGGGCTGTCCTGGCCATCCTGTGCCCACACGGTCACCTTGGGGATGGAAGTTATGAAGGAAGAAAGGAAAAGTCAGAAGGAACCTGCAACACCAGCAATGCCATGGAGTTGCTATAAATCCCTGAGCTTTCTAAGTTCAGTCTTATTTCATGTGTGGGAGAAGATATGCCTCTCTAACAGAATCATATTGGGACAAGGTATGAGGGCTCTGTGACAGCAACCAAACCCAATCTTGACTAAAGGCATCCTACAAACACAACAGTGAAGATAATTATTGACCAATGTCTTAAAAAATATATATTATTATTGCTTAAAGTTGTCATGAGATGGGTGCTCTTAGGAAACAGTTACAAAAGAAAATAAACAGTTAAATAAGGTTAAAGAAAATCAGAAAGACAGAAAGAAATGATTTCATTCATTAAAAACAAAAGCCCAAACAAAGCAAACAGCATGAATCTGGGAAAAGAACAGGATGAGAAAGAACTTTTGGAATTTGAAAGCAGCAGTAAGAATTACAAGGGAAAAGCTGCATTTGAAATTTTGGAATAGTTAGTTCCTGTGTCAAGGAAATAGATGACAAGAGGAAAGTGGATAGGAAGGGAGAGAAGATAAGCACATCAAAAGACTTGCTTGGGGAGTCCAGAACTTGAGTCATCAGTTGTAAAGACAGAGTAAAAGCAAGGGAGGGAGGAGACTTACTAAATAAATAATCCAAGAAAATTTCCCAGAACAAAAGGTCATGAGTTTTCAGACCGCCAAGTGCTCTAACAGGAAAATAGATCAACAGAGATCTATACCCAAACACATATTTGTGACATATCGGATACTTTGAGGAAAAGATAAGATCCTAGAAGTCTTTAAATCGAAAAACATGTCACACTGAGGAGATCAAGAATGACAAGGGTAGTAGCCTTAGCACCAATAATTTGCCTTCAGCTTCCAGCCCCTAAACCCAAACTCAGGGATGTGATTCTTTACAACCAAGCATATCTGAGTGTCTCCCAAAGTTCTCTTTCATGCACTTTTTTCTCAGGATGCTACTGTGGAACTAGCTCCATTAACATAAGAGATGACACAGGAACCGGAAGCAAGTGATTGATCAGAAGAGAGAGATTAAAAGCCAAGCCAAACATCCCAGATAAAGATGAAATCCACTGAGGACAAAGCATTTGAAAAAATTGGGAGAACATTAATGCCTCTGGAAAGTTGAGAAATGTTATTTTACTATTTTTGTTTGTTTGTAGTGGATTGAAAGATTACTTAAGAAAAATATTTTCATGAAAAAGAGTATTTTTCTAGAATGTCACTACAATTCTCTATTGGTACTGATTATTGATTAATTCCCTGACAAAAATGCTCCATTATGTAGATATAATGAAAAAGAAATGACTGTATCTCTCGGAGCAAACAGGAATTTACTAAAGCTTACAGGTATTAGTAAAATTAACAAATATAGAACAGAGTATTTAGCTAGTGCAGAGAAGAATTTTAAAGCCAGACTAAAAGAAACCATATATTTTATGCAGCTCATCTATAAACTGTATTACAAATGCATAACTATAACTTTGAATAGCCTTACTCTTAATTATACTGAAAAGTGCCTGTATGGTTGTGTGTGTGTTGGGAAAGGGGGAGACATGTAAATTGGGAGGTGCTGGGGAAGTCAAAAAAAGTTGCAAGGACAGGGATGGGTGCAGAAGCTCATTCTTTATCTTCAATGGTAGGAGGTTATGAGTCAGAATTGACTAAATGACAGTGAGACAGATGAAATACTGAAGAATTCATCTATGTTGCCATGGAATATATTTCAACAGAAATATACACACCTACTCTTCACTGATCACACAACAATTATGAAAAATCTACAATCTAATATTTTTGTGAATTAACAATGTGTACCTGGAGGAAAGGAAATACAGATGATAGGAAACAATAAATCTGGCTGCAATAAATCAGGTTCGGTTGGCTGTATCATGGGTCTCTGTGGATTGGCAGTCATGTAATGATGTAAATTGGAAAGAATGTAATGATGAGACTTGGTCATTTTTTAAATCAATGTAGTCCTTCTCCATTTTGTGATCTGATGTGGCCTTCCTTCACTTTTTCCATCATAATCTGGTCTTAGGAATCTAACCATGTTGATATGTGAGGAATGGGTATAAAAGAATAGGGAGTGGCTGACTCTGCATAGTGAGAGATTCATGTGTGGATGAGAGGGCAACATGTTTATCATATATAACTTGAAGCTATATGGACTACTTAACTCTTTAAAAGAGTGCACTATCTTACAAAACTTAAAAACCAAGCTAAAATAGAATATACGTGAAAATACCAGGGAAACTTATGGTAAGGATAGTTCATGATACATTTTTGTTCTTAAAAAGGAAACTAGTATCATCATAATATGCTGTTAAACATGGCACTTGGCAAAGCTGCTGTGAATGAGTCTCTTTGAAGGCCAAGATGTGTCTGACCAAGCCGTGTTCTTCTTCATGAGCCCATTCATATGTGAAAGCTGGGCAATGAGTGGGTGACTGAAGACCACTGGATGCCTTTCAACTATGATGGTGGTAAAGAATCCTGGCTATCAGATGAATTGCTTGTAAAATAAGCTAATTCATCTTGAAAGAAGTACAGCTCTTCCTTAGATGATCATTGCAGAAAATGGCAGATATCGTCTCACCTACTTTGGATAGGCTTTGGAGGGCTCAACTCATGGAGAACATCATGCTTAATGAAGCAGAAGGTCGGCAAAAATCCACAGACTCTCGACCATGGAGAATGGAGCATGGATGAGCAGCTCTCTTCTTTTGTACACTCTGGATTGCAATGGACTTATTATGCCCCACAATCTACATCTGGGGTGTACACAAACCAATGGAGCTGAAGAAAGAATTCACAATAGACTTGCAGATACATTGTAATTTAGTGAATTTTAAATCTGACATTCAAATCAGTAAGGAGAAGATGGTTTAATAAGTTATCTTCACTTTTGATTTTTGTCACCATTGATAACCCCCTTCACCTGATGCTACCCCCTTTCTCTAACAGGAATATTATTCTCTATTTGATTCCTCCCTGACCTTGTGACCACCATGCTCTTGGAAAGTTTTTGTTCCATTTTATCCCTAAAGTTTTGTCATCCTTTATTCTTATATGTAAAATTTCATATAACTTAGTTATAAGTTACTTAGAATAACTTAGTTACTTCCTTTTCTCTTTCCTGGGAGGGAGGGAACCTTCTGAAAGAGGGTGGGATCCAAGGATAACAGATTTTCAACTCAGCACATTTAGGAAGCAATTGAGTGTGATGTGCGTCAGTTTTATAGATGCTGAATATGAGGTATAGGTTAACTGGTTAAGTGAATTTTCGCTGGACTCGATCTACCATTTTTGATATCCTATTTATGGAAGCTTTCACTGTAAGTCAAATGATAGACTTACAATGAGACTTTTATACTGAAGCTCATTTTTCATTTGGAAACAGAGTGTACTTCACTACTGGGCTAAAGAAAAATGTGGCAATTTTTCTACTGATCATCACTACTTCTTGAAACTCTTTACAGGCACTTTTGTTTATTTTTGTAGTAAATAAGGCATTAACATTCAATCTCTGGAAAGCAATAGATTCCATTATAAACAATCATGTCATGATGTTGTAGTCAATTTCAGAGAGGCTTAAGACAGCGGATATTAGTCTATGTTTTATTATTATTTGTTAAGATGCTTTTATACACAGGATACTGAAATGTATTTGGATCTTTAAGAGTAATGTTCCCAAATGTGATTATTTATTAAAATTACCTGCAGTTTTTAAAACTATTTTTTTCTACCCTCAAACAGTTTCTACTTCTTCTCCTTCTTCTCCTTCTCTTTCTTTTTCTTCTTTTCTGGTAACAGAAACAGGGCTTTCCTTTTAGGATTAATCTCATCTTTATTCAGTCTCTATGCCTAGGGTGGGTATGTAACAGTTTCAGTCAATCAGTTCATTACAGCCCTCCTCACATTGACTGGGATGTCAGAGGGTCAAGAGACACCACAGAAGGCCAGTCCTAGGACTTCTGGCAGCGTGTCGGGTAAGATGACTGTGAGGAGATTGGACATAAGCTTCCTGTGCCTACTGTGAGACCACTGAATCTGTTGAAAAAGGGAGCTAATCTGAATCTGAACATTAAAATCCAATAATGAAAGAAGTGTGAAGTCTAATTTTTATGAAGGTCACAATTGTGCTTCATCCAATCTTTCCATGAACTATGAGCAATAAAATGAATTTTTTCATTTATTTAAATTACCTTTGTTGTTACAGGACCTTTTTTTTTCTTTACCTCTGAATTTTTACCAACTCATTCCTACATAGGCTCAGATTCCACACTAGAATTTATGACAACAATGATTTTGTAAAAGCAGTCTAGATGATGATGCACGGGACCTGACTTGTGAGCCTCTAGTCTGAAGAATAAGGATGCTAACCAAGAGCTAGATTCTTCTAAAAGATTTCAAATGAACTTAGAGGTGAAAAGAGAAATAATGGTTCATGTTCCACTATATGTCTTGACTTTTCTTCTCCCCTTCAGCTTAGAACATAAGATTTGATCTCACAAAGGCAGGTATAAAATAATGGTGACAGGAGCAGGAAGAAATACATTGGAAAACATAAAAGAAAGGACCTGAAGACATCAGGAATTGAATTATCTGGAAAGGACCTGAAGACATCAGGAAATGAATTCTCTGATAAATCCACTAACTGCCTGATGTGCTTTGAGCTTTTCTGCTTCTCTATGCTCCTTCATGACTCCTTTCTCAACTCTTAAAACATGTTTCAGTGTTTTATTCTTTATAAATGAAGCAGAGGCAGGATAACACCTGGGTTTTATAAAGAATCCAGGCCTTTCACCAGGAGACCCAGGAGACATTTTGCCAGTTAAACTGAGTTCATTAGTAATTTCATTAAGTGTCCATGTGGACGTTTCCTCATTTTTTCACCTGATGAGTAAACACTTCTGAATCCAACTTCAGCTGCAGAAAGCAGACTTTCATAACACCTGTCATATTATGATTGGTGATGAGAAAAGTGCTTACATGCTGAGAGAAAGAAACCACCTTCAAGTAGAAAGGGGAAGCCAACTACAAGGCTCGATATGTATCCTCCTCTCTGGGGGACAGGCAACAGAAAAAGTGGGTAAAGGGTGATGTTGGACAGTGTAAGATATAACAAAATAATAATTTATAAATTATCAAGAGTCCATGAGGGAAGTGGGAGTGGGGAGGAAGGGAGAAAATGAGGACCTGATACTAAGGGCTCAAGTAGAAAGCAAATGCTTTGAGAATGATGATAGCAAAAAAATGTACAAATGTGCTTGACACCATGGATATATGTACGGATTAGTGATAAATGTTGTACAAACCCCAATAAAATGATTTTTTTAAAAAGAATGAAACCACCTAGGTTCTGCAGTCAGTGCAGAGAATTCTAGTTATCAACTGATGTTTAACAAACTATGCCATGCATAGTGGCTTACACCGCAACTATATTTTAAGATAAAAACTTCTATAGACTTAGATAACCAGATCATGTTAATGGAGGTCCTTGGGGGTTGGTCAACTAATGAGTGGGAGTGGAAGGTTCAAGGTGGGTTCAATGATATGTCTGTCACCTTGGCAGGGATAGCAGGGAGACTAAGCTCATTTGGGAGGGTGTTGCTTAGAATATTCACAGATGGTCTTCCTACGACAGCTCTTCACAATTATTATATGACTGGTCAGGGCTCACAGAGCAAATGTTTTGAGAGAGTTGGCCTAAAGATACACGGTTCCTTATGACCTAGCCACAGAAGCCCAAGAACATCACTTCTGTTGTCTTCTATAGGCCACACAAGTACATAAAGGCAGCTGAAATTCCACAGAATTGAAAGGAGACTCTTCATTTTTCGAAGAAAGAGTTGGCAAATAATGTGTGGCCATTTGAATCTGAACCTACCACAGCAAGCATCATGACACTTCATGCAGCATGATGTAAGACATCTGAGAAATGTCTTACCACCCAGCGGTCAATCTAAAAATTGTTCTTCTCCTAAAATGTAACTGCATAACATATCCTTGAGAGAAAGGAGAAAGAAGTGTCAAGAGGGATGTAAGCAAGATAAGTTAAGACACAACACCCAGGATCAGAAAGCACAGCCTTCACTGGCCATAGAGTCTTGTACAGACATTTAGCCATCCTCATCAGAGGAGATAGCATATCTGTAGTGATACAATTGACAAACATTCTACTTTTAAAATAAGTACTTACAGATGAAGTGAATAAATAATGTCAAAAGAAATGAGTCTATATATATGAAAACATTTCCAGCTTAGGATATGAAGGATAAGAGCCATGAAGAACCAAAAAAACAGAATTAGAACAATGAAAAAAAGAGTAGAGAAAATCAAATGGAAGAAAAATTAAGTCAATCCCTTTAGTCACAGAGAAATAAGTAATTTGAACAGTTTCTTCTTTTGTTGAATTAAACTATCACTGCAAAATCCTAATACAATATTATATTGTAGTTGGATAAAATTATGCTTGCATTCACTATCTAGTCACTGAATAGAGACTTCCCTTCTTCAATGATAATTTCTGACTCAATAACTATTTTTGATTGAGTAATTGCATGGATGGTACTGGTACCAATAAAAGATTAATAGCAAAAATAATGAATACTGAATAGTGTCAGGATCCCCTATGATTGTATAATTGTTAGGTCAGTTGCAAACAATATTTTAAGCCAGAGTAGAAGAAGCTCAAATCTCTGTACTTACACACCTAGCATATAATTTTAAACATTATGTAATGGAATTTCTCTTCTGTTTTAAGACAATGAGCTTGATATGAAGCTCCTTCAAGTGATGACACATTCTTTTTAAATTCGAACTCCTTTTATTAGGGGCTCATACTACTCTAATCACAATCCATAGATAAGTCCATTGTGATTACACATTCTTTAAGATGTCCTCTAGTCAATCATTTTTAGCTTAGAGATAAATCTTTGAGTATGCTGACAGAATGTTTGTAGAAAAATACAGGAAAAATGTAGACTTCCTGTTTCACCTTATGAAATAATGATTTTCTAATCTGTACTCTTGCTGTTGGCATTGGAAATCCTGGGGGTAAAGGTATCAGGCATATTAGAAGATTGTTTCTCCCAGACTGGCAGGGGCCCGATGAGGAAATTCTCTGTCAGAAGTAAGAAAAAAAAAGGCAGACTGACAGGAATCACAGTTTGTAATAATGGAAAAGCCCCGAGCAAACCATTAAAAAGGGGCATAAAGAATTCAGGATAAATAGCTTTTTTTCTTTTTTAATGAGACTTCCCTGGGAAGTGATGGATACCTCTACGGAACTTGGAATTGGGAAATAATATTCCTCTTTAGCTTCCCAAAACCTATTGTAAATTTTCCCTGTACTGTTAATAATATTAGCTGCTTAGTCTGGGGAATGATGCAAACTGGAGTCAGGCCAGGCCTGCCCATAATGAATGCTTTTTATTTGTGTGAGATTGCAATTATGCAAATTAACTTTTAGCTATAGTTCCTCTCGCCTCGGTACTGGATGGCTTGGAAGCAGAGCGTTGTATGGAAATTTGGGGTGAAATTTGCTGTGATCACAGAGCACCTGTGCATGAGCAGAAGGGATCACTAGAAGACAGGCAGACTGCAGGAATCAGGACTCCGATTACCAGAGAAGTGTCTGAGTCTGCCCTTTTTTGGGCAGCTCATATGACTGTCAGTGAAGGTGGAGATGGTTTTGTTCCAGCGAGGATTTCCTTATTTCCACTCCATTAGACTTAATATGTATATGTGTTTCTGATTATAGAATGGAGACTGCTCACTGGATGACTTGCCAAAATGGCACAGCAGAAAAGCAAACCCACAGCTATCAAACCGATTCAGACTCAGAGTAAAACACCTGCCATTTCCATGCACTTGCTTTCAATGCCTTTTTAATGCCTCTGTGTGAAAGCGTTCACTATGGTCCACGTCGGTGTGCAGGCTGTGAGTGTGCATACAGTTCAGAATACAATGCTGGCGTTAAAGTTTGGTTTCAGAAATGGAAAACTGGATGAAGCACTCTGATCCAGCAGGATAGAGTGCAATAATGCAAGAGACATTAAACATTAGGACTGAAAGAACATCTGATGTTATAAATTCCTACATGAACTTTGAAAGAGGTCTCCTGATTTGTAACATGAAGGTAAGGATTCACTGTGTAGAGTTCTTTTGACTTTTTTTTTCCAGAAGCCCCGGGGGCATAGAGGTTATTGATGTGTCAGGCTGTGAAACTCAAGGTTTGCAGTTCAAAACGAGCAGCCATGGGAGAAGGACAAAGTTGTCTATTCCTACAAGGAGTTGTAGTTTTTAATCCCTCAGAGGCAGTTCTATCTTATCCTATAGGATTGCTAAGATGCTGAATCGATGTGCTAGCGATTAGTTCAGTTTGGGTTTAGAGTTAGTTCTTTGGGGGCTTTGATGACACAATCTAAGATCGAATACCCATGCAAGAGTTGACTTCCTCTCTCCCATCCATACCGTCCTGAAAAGGCGTGGTGGAGGCTCTGCTACTGAGAGGAGAACTTGCTGTCACGAAGTACCCTGAGAAACCTGCTCTCCCAGAGTGCGAGGGGACATTCTCTCTCCTCTCTATCTCCAGTGCCACTCATACAAAAGAGCACCTGTGGAAAAGGGCCCCGAGGGTCTCATGCTGAAAGAGCTGCAAGGGGTGGGTGGGGGGGAATATCTCTCTGAGAAAAGGGGGAAAAATCATAAAGGGCTGAATTGCATTTGCACCGAGCAGACAAAAAGGGGTGCAGGTGGAGCTGAGCAGCAATAACCTGTGATGTGGTGGCAGCGTGCTACCGAGCCCTTCGGGGCTCATCGTGAGTCTGTAGGGTACAGGAGAGCAAATCTGCTCCGTGGGGTGTTCAAGGCATAATCTTTACAGAAGCCAACGGCTGCCATTTTCTCTCACGGAACCGCGTGAGAGTTCAAACCATGGATCTTTTGTGTAGCATGTGAGCACTTAACCACCGGGCCACCAGAGGGTCTAATAAATAGATAACTAGTGGAAACTATAAAACATTAAACTGATAATATGGCATATAGTGCGTCTTTAAGAACTCTTACCCATTGGTTATTGCCAATGAGTTGATTCTGGCCCTTAGTGTGTGACCCTGGCAGATGAAGGGAAACTCCCCCATATGGGTTTCAAGGCTGTAAAACTACAGAACTCACTGTCATCCATCAATTCCAAATTTAAGCAACCTGACCGGCCAGGGTAGAACTGTCCCTCTGAATTGTCTGTGGGATTTGAACCAAGGGTGTGTCAATTTATAGCTAGATATTGGGCTTTTTTAAAAGAATGCTCATTTCTAATTATTTTAGATGCACACACATAGATGTGCAAAAATTGGAAAATCTCTGCTGCATATATATTTTGTACCTTGAATTTTAACTTAGCATCTCACTGTACTCATGAAAATTCCTTGGAAACCTGGTTTTATGTCTGCATAATTAAAAACCATGTAAAAATAGCATACTCTATGTAGTCATTAATCTATTGTAGAAACTATGACTTGTTGGTGATTTGCAGTTTGATAAATAAAGTTGGGTAAACATCCATCTCTTAATGCATTTTAGATAGCTTCCTTAAGATTAATTCCCCAGTGGAATTTGAAGACTGAGCATTCTTAAAAGTTTACATACTTTGCCAAATTTCTTTGCAGACAGTTCCAATTTCTACTCCCTCTTTCCCTCTTGAAATTCTTGTACATTTGCCATAGCACATTAAATTTTATTTAAACAAAAATTTCGGACTATCTAATAGAAATAAAATAATGTTTTGTCTTTGTATCAATTTGCATTTTGAATATTAGTGATACTATGTTATTAGCCATTGTAAGCCATTTTTTCATATTTCCATTCACTTACTTGAGTTTTTGTTAAAACTATTTCAAAGAATCTCTTATAGTTGAACGGTAATATTTTTGGCTGTAGGACTTTAAAATCTATGGATTTTACAAATCAAATTTGGATTTTTCTTATGTATGATATAATTTTCCTCTTGGAAAAGGTATACAATTATACATTTCATAGTTCAGACAAAATTGCCTGCTTCATTGCTTTCTTGAGTAGTTTTATTGGCATATACTTAACCTATCATACAATTGGATCATTCAGTCATATGAAAAGCTGTGCCATCATTACCCCATCCATTTCAGAATATTCTCTTCTTGTCCTCATGGTTTCTAGTTCTCCATTTCTCCCCAGCTTCCCTGGCCATGCCCCTCGGTGATTGCAACTTCAGTAACTTTCTCTGTACATTGACCTATCCTGGATTTCACAAGCAGAAAACCATAGAACACACAAACAGGAAACAAACAACTGAAAAATCCCAACAGTGATGACTAGGTTAAACAGAAGCCTCAAGTGTGAAGAAAATATAAAATATTAAAAACCAGAACAACTTTAAAATGGAAGCAAAGGGAGTTCAAATGATACAGTGCTACATTTGACTAAACAACATCTGCCATAGTTGACTTTGCAATGCTCTCTATGCAATAGAAAGACAATTTAGATCCAAGGAATATGGTCAGAGAGAATAAACCAGAGGCTTCAGTGCTCACTAACTAACTGAAAAGTGAGTCTGAATCTGCCGAGGTTCTGCAAGAGAAAGCGGTGGCAAATGGCTTCCATAAGGATTGCCCCCTTGAAAGCCCTATGGCAGTGCTTCCTTCTGCCCTGTGGGGTCCGGAGTGGAAAACGCAATGGGCTTCTGTTTCCATTTTCCTAAGATTATTTACACAGTGACTTAGTCTCTTCTGGTTTGTTTAAGATTTTACTTGTTACAGACTTAATTCCAACGCACCTTTAATTAAGTATGGAGAATAAAAACAACTGAGTATCTTACATTGAATTTTGTCCAAAATGGATGAATTATCATTACTTGTTTGAAGATACAACTTTTTATTATTGATTTACATTACTCTCTTCATTGTTCCATTTATGGATTTCTGTGCTACCAGCCCAGATCTTTAAAAGGACACTTTATTTTAATTTATGATTTGATGATTTAAACCAGTGACCATAACTCATTGGTTCATTGCAAAACACCCCTATTAGGCAGTTAGTATTAATAATTGTTTTTAAATTAATGGAAAGAAATAGTTGCTTAAGTCACTGACGTAAGGAAACATATTCATTATTGGGCTCCCCTTGGCTGAAGAACATTGAAAAGAAAAGTGTTTTTTTCCCCATCTAATTTTGACCATCTAAGGACACAATCTGCAGCTATTACACTTGCTGTTCTCATTTGAATTTTGGGAGGCAAAATTTAGTTAAGACAAAACACATTAATTTGGAAGAAATATTGTTTTAACTATCCAGGATTTCAAATTTAGGGAGAAGCATGTTGTGCAATTCTGCAGTGAAGTTTATTCATTTTTTGAAGTTTTAAACATTCAAACATTTTACTCTTCCTCTCTCATTTCATTCCTAAGAAGGGTGTTTCCTCTGTCTCCACGCACTGACACATACTTTTGATCTCATCACAGGTTTGTTTCACTGGCTTTCCTTTTTGGAAGTCTTTGGTGACTGAGAGCTGGAAGACTAAGCATGAGAACAGAGAGTGTCCAGTAAAGTCCAACCTTCCTGATTGGACTCAGTGAAATCAAGTGGGAATACCACAGCAACTGAACAGCTGTGAAAACTCAATTTTCTTCTTGGAGAAAAATAATGCATGGGATCTACTCTTGGTGTCTCATCTAAACATCATAAAATCAAGGCGCTTGCTAAGTACGATTAAGTGGCAGATGGTTCTCTAAGTTAAGATCAGAGACACTTCTTGGAAAGTTTCCTGGATTTCTCTTCAAAGTAATTATAGATCAGGAAAGTTCCCAAGCAACAATAAAGTGAAACTGGGGAATTGCATGGACCAAAAAGGGTCAGGATGGATGGACAACGATGGGAAAGAAGTGCCTATATATTTGTCAGGAAATGAAAGAGACATAGATTGATAGGGAGAGTATCAACAGATCACAAAGGGAGACGTTATCAAGGAGTCCAGGAAGGAAAAGAATGTTTGGAAACTGACGGTGGTAGAAATTGTACAATACTGGTTGACGTAATTGGGCTATAGCATGATAAGATATCTGCATTAGCTCCCAATTAATAATGAATTTTAAAAAATTAATTAACTTTTAAGTTAAAAGTTCTCAGCACTTTCTTTTGTGTTTTACAAAGATTGATTTTCATTCTTTTCCAATCTTTAAAAAAATATTTTCTTTTGCAGTTGCTGCTCCTCATGATAGCAAAATGAAATGTTTGTGGGATTGACAAATCTAAGTTCTGTAGAACATGTGATCACACCCATGTAGAAAGCTTTGGATATTCCAGTATGGTTATAGTTAGAAATCACGCATTTAACACATACTATAAAGGAACTTATTCCTAGTCCTCTCTTGATTGCTTTTTAAAAATCATTATTTCCTGTGTCATCTCTCTCTAAATTAAAATGAGATTTCTGTTTCCCATTCAAGAAATTCTCCCCACCCCACACCAGCATAGGGTGGAAAAATAAAAAATTGTAATAATTAAAAATTCACTGTCAGTTGTTCACATATTTTATGTTAGGAAACTTGAATTACTGGGACAGTTCCTTTCTAAGCCACACTCTCATTGGGGCTGACCAAGTACACCTGCAAGGTGGGTAGCAATCACAGATCCTGAAGCATCAACCTCACCCACCTGTCCTTGTCACTGTAATGTTGCCTCCCTGGGAAAACACTCCTGGAAGGGAAGGTGATCATGACATTCTCCTTGACCTTGAACTTGACTTCCATGATACCCTCCCCCGCCCCCGAAATGAAGAGAAAACAAACTCACTGTCATAGAGTGGATGCCAAATGCACCTCCGTGCTCTGCAGGGTCAGCAGTATAAAACGACCAGCTACCCCATGGGAGAAAGAGAGAGTTTTCCATTCCTGCCAAGAGGTGCAGTCTCAGAAATGCACCGAGCAGTTCTGCCTCTGCGCCATCAGGACTCCTTTCCATGTCAGATGATTCAAATCGTGCTGGTGGCTGTCAGCTTGAAGGCATCTTAGTTCGGAACTCCCAGATACATAGATGTATTAAATCCGTCTGGTATTTTTCTGGGGACTGTGCAGACATTCATAAAAAGATGAGAGACAATTATTTGGGAAAACACCTCCATTCCATTTCCTGTTACCCAGACACTATTTTCATGCTGGTTCTCCTTACAGTTTCAAGCTCCAACTTTATCACCAGGGCTGCTATTTTTCAGGCATACAGCCAGTATGTTCCTTAAAAGCAAGGATGGTAAAACTTGAGCTAGTTTACATTGGACACATTATCAGGAAAGACACACTGCTCGAAAAGAGCATTGTGCTTGGTATAATAGAAGACCAGCAATTCAATCAGTTGACACAATAGTCGAAATAACATAGGCAAGAGGCAGGAAGATGGCACAGGAGCAGGCCATGTTTTCCGGTTCTAGGTAGGGTCACCATGAGTTACAATGAAGATGACGGTCACTAACAAGGACAAAAGACTTTAGGCTAAGGTGAAGATTGAATTTCTGGGTGAGTTCACTCTACCTCCTCCCACATTTCTTCCACAGGCGTAGTGATGGCCCCCTTTCCTTCTTCCCCCATTGTCACCTCAGCTTCAGCTGCCCTCAGCGTCTTTTTCGACAAACCCCACCCCCTGTCATGTAAATGTTTTCCCGGGTCTCACCTTCTTCACATTATCATCACTTTCTTCTGGCTTGTTGCTATTCTACTTTGAGAAAGAAACATAAAATGCAAGCAGGCCTGAAATTTAGAGCATCTCCGTGTAGCATTTAGAGAGCTAATTATAGGAGGATAGATTTGAGAAATTAAAAAAGTTAACAAAGTCACTGTAGGGACAAAGTAATAAGAAATAGGCAGCTCAAAAATCTACACATTTCCCTCCCACTCCTGGTTCCCCTTCCATTGTTTACAGGTGCCAGTGAGTCAACTCCAATGCATAACCACTCTATGTACCACAGAACCCTGCCTGATCCTCATCATCGCTCTGACATTTGAGCCGATGGGTGCAGCCACTGTGTCAATCCTTCTTGCGGAATGGCTCTCTCTTTTTCCCTACCTCTCTACTTTACAATGCACAGTGTCATGCTCAGGGATTTGTCTTTTCTGACCACATGTCCAGAGCACATAAGATGAAGTCTCACCATCCTTCTCACAGTGCTTCTCAACCTTCCTTCTGCCACGACCTTTTCGTACAGTTCCTCATGTCGTGCTGATCTCCCCAACTATAACATTATTTTGTTGCTTTTTCATAAGTATAATTTTGCTACTGTTGTGACTCGGAGGACCCCTGTAAAAGGAGCAGTGTGGTCCACAGGTTGAGAACCTAAGAAGTAATCTGGCTGTACTTCTTCCAAGACAGAGTTGTTTGTTCTTTTGGAAGTTCATGACACTTTCAATTGTCTTCACCATCTCCTAGTTGTTTGGTTTCCTACCTCAGGGGAAAGTCCATATGTGGGTTTCCTCTGTAACTTTCTAGAGGTAGATAAAAAGGTATGCCTAGCACATGCTGCAGCCCAGATGAACCTTGAATGTTTCTTGCCAAATGAAATAAGTCAGTTGCAAAAAGAAAATTGGTATGATCTCGCTTATTAGAATAAGCAAATGAATCATTATTAGTTGTTGCTAGGAGTAGTAGGAAGGAGAGAATGGGAAGTGTTTGCTTAGGAGATATTTGATAGTTTGCTAGTGGTGGTCAAGTCATGGGGAAGAGGATAGTGGGAATAGCTTCACAACTTGAATAATCCATGTCACTGAATTGTATGTGTAGAAACTGTTGAGTTTGGGTCACAGTTGCTGTGTATAAGCATCACAATACAGAAACTTTTACAAAATCCATGTAGGAATTGGGAAAAAAAGGTAGGTGGTACAAATATATTTGTGACTGCTTTTAGCATAAATGATAATATGCTATATATATATATTCTTTCTCATCCTGTTTATTTTAGGGCAATATTAGAGAAGGCCCTTGACTATTACCAAGGTTGATGGTTCAGAGGCATCTCAGAAGACAGGGCTGGAGATTGACAGCTAATATGTCACAGTCTTGAAATTCCTGTGGAACACAGTTCTGCAAAAGTAAAATTAATCAATGACAACTAACAACTACAGCAGCAGAGTAGAGATAATTATATTTTAAAATCATAGAACAGTCTTATTTTTATAATTA
The DNA here is from genome assembly GCA_004026705.1 of Nesogale talazaci. Classification (NCBI taxonomy): domain Eukaryota; kingdom Metazoa; phylum Chordata; class Mammalia; order Afrosoricida; family Tenrecidae; genus Nesogale; species Nesogale talazaci. Next base: position 145,868 of record PVJH01002304.1, read on the forward strand.
TTATACACTATTTCATGGTACAGATGCACTATGGTCTCCATTACATCACAAATATGTGAAAGTTGGACTTTCAGTAAGATAAATCTTAGAAGAATGGATGTATTTGAATTGTGGTGCTGGAGAAGAATTTTGAATGTACCATGGACTGCTGAAAGGAAAATTCTATCTATCTTGGAAGAAATAAGGCCAGAGTGCTCCACAGAGGCAAGGATGATCTTACATACTTTGGATATGTGTGGTAATTACATAATTTTATGTCAACTTGATAGATAAGTCTAGGGTGGATTCTAGCCTATCAATCAGGTCAAAGCCTGATGATGCCTCCTTGTCGGTGTGGCCTTCTCAGGAGGATTTGGGGAACTTTCTCTTTTTCTACCTGGAGTCAGAACACACACCCCATCTGCAAGAGCTCTCTCTTTGTCTGCTTCATTTCCCTGCTGTTGAGACACTTGGAGAGATGGAGGAGCCATGTGGAAACCTATGCTTGCCCTGAGATACTTCCACTGCCAGCGGATCCACAAGACTTTCCACCCATCCTCCTGTGATCTTCTTGCATCTGGCATCATTGCACATGCTGTGTGAGTCTGAAGAGGCATTTATTTAGACTAGTTTGGCATATATGAGCTAATATTGGACTGCTGGACTTGATCTGGACTGGGCTGGGATATTTTCTCCATATACAATTGTTCTTTGATATAAAGCTATTTCCTACGTATGAGGGCATCCAGCTTTGTTTCTAACACAACATGTTTTCAAGAGAGATCAATCCCTGAAGAAGGACAGCATGCTTGGTAAAGTAGAAGGACCGTGAAAAGGAGAAAGGCGCATAAGGAGATAATTTGACACAGTGGCTGTAACAATGGGCTTAAGCATAAGAACAAATGTGAGGATGAAGCAGGGCTAGACAGTATTTCATTCTGTGGCATATAGAGTAGCTATGGGTGAGAACTCTATGGGTGAGAACTGACTAATGACACCTAATAGCCAGAATGTTTTCATCATGTTATTTTCTCTTCCCCCATTTTTCTTTATAATTTGATCTTCTTGTTTATTAATGCCTCCCAACATAGTATTTTATTTATAGGAAATCCTCATTTTCCCCCCAGAGCATGTCTATTATATGCTATTTCAAAGTGGTTCCAAATAAAAATGTACAAGTAAGTGTATGCTAAATTTCTTTATCTGTCATTTCTTTCCAACTACACATTTTCTTTCTTCTCTGAAGATCCCAACCATCATTTTCTTGAATGTGTTCTTCTTTTCTTGCTTGATGGATAAACAGGTTATTATGTTATTCAAAAAATCCAACACTTCCCTTTAAATAAAAAATTGTGGAGAAATAGAAGTTAAAGAAAATTTCTGCAAACTTTTGAATCCCTTTGTATGTATCACTGTGGGAAGAAAACTCACCATATATTAAGTCAATCGTGTTCAACTGAAATATGTATAAATATAAAAGTAACTGAAAGAGAATGTGCAAACATAAACGCAACCAGTACGATTGCGACATAATGGATGTTCAATCAGTGGAAAGTGTATGCATGTTTTCACTAATGATCACAAACAAAGAGATTGGATATTATCCACACATATTTTTTATATTGTTCTTAATCCAGAAAGTTCAGGTGAAACCTGTTAATGTTGGTTGACCCTATCGATATTTGAAAAACCAATGACATAAGTAAAGAATTGATGCAGCATCTGAATGCAGAATTTCAAAGGTACCATGGACTGTCAAAAGACTAAATACTTATGTCTGGGTAGAAACATAGCCAAAATGTTCTATAGAAGGAAGGATGAAAAAAAAAAAAAAAAGAAGCAACGATGCTGAGACTGCATCACTTGTACTTTGGACATGTTATCAGGAACGGCCAATCCCTGGAGATAGACATGCTACTTGATCAAGTGGAGGGACAACAAATAAGAAGACTCTTGGAAGATGGATGAACACGATGACTGCAATAATGGGCTCGAACCTGACAATTGTCAGGATGGCACACAGCCAGACTCTCTCCCCTTTTGCCAGGCATAGGGTTCTCTGAGAATCAAAATGGACTTGAAGGCACCTAACCACAGCAACAACTGATCCAGATTAGACTGAAAGTTGAGTTTTGTGTCACAAAGGAGATTCCAAGATTGATGATTCTTGTGTGGCTCTCCAAGATCTATAGTCACAGGAATAATGGTGTCTATTTCGTGAAAGCCATTCAGGTTAATAATGATTTTTTTGCATCCGTTTTACAGAAGACATTAGTATTATGGACTATGAGTGTCATGCAGTTGATTCCAATTTAAAACCGCCCTATAAGGCAAGGTAAGGAAGCGTGCTGGTGCACTTATCAAGCGTGCTGCCACTGACTGAAAGGTTAGCAGTTCCAGCACATCAGTCACTGGTCAGTAGGGGAAATGTGGTGGCTTGCTTCCATAAAGATGACAGGTGTGGAACCACTATGTAGCACTTGGAACACTTGTGCTACAGGATTTCTGTGAGTGGGAATTGATTCTATTGTAACGGGGGTTTCATCTTGGTTTGCCATAGGAAAGTACTCTTCACCATTGTTGCAGTAAAATAATTAATGCGCGTGACTTAGGATGAAGAATACTGTACATATGATGAACTTCTGGAAGACTGAGCATATTTGTTTTGGACTGAGTACAGTCAGAATGCTTTTTTAGAAGCTAGGATGGTGAGACTTCATCCTAAGTGCTTTGGATTTAGGAGGGACTATTTCCTAGAGAAGGACATCATGCTTGGTAATATAGGGGTCCATAAAAAGGAGACTGTCAAGGAAATAGATTGATTGAAAGAGTGGCTTCAACCATGGGTTTAAACCTAGCAATGGTTGTGAAAATAGAACAGGATGGGGAAGTATGTTAGTCTAGGCAGACCAGAGAAGCAAATTCATAAACACATGTGTATAAGAAAGAGCTTTCCATATAAGAGCAATTGAATATTGAGAAAACATCCCAGCCCAGTCCAGATCAACTCCCTAAGTCTGTTATTAACCCATATGTCTAATACCAATTTATAATATCCTCTTCAGACACATGAAAGACATGCAATGATATCGAAGTTCACAGGCCAGTGGGTGGAAAGTCTTAAGGATCCAGTGGCCGTGTAAGCATCTCAGTGTTGACAGGGTCTTCATGTGGCCGCTCCAGCTCAGGGAACTTGCATAGTTCCATGTGCCTTGTCAGCTGCAGTGTCTCCCAGGCAGTGAGCATGTGTCCCACCTCAAGCGATTTCTCTGTCTCCTTAGCACCTCCAAATAAGGTTATCAAGCTGCCACCTGGTTGGCAGGCTTCACTCCACCCCATCACTCTTCATCCTCTTCAAGTTGTTAACAGATGTAACTGCCATAGGAAGTGTTATTTTCCATTGCATAAAAAGTCACTGTGAGGCAGTACTGACGCAGTGGTTCCAAACAACAACAACAACAACCACCTTTACTACAGCAAATATCCATTCCTTTCTCCCATGGAGCCAATGGTGGATTCCATTCTGACCTTTTGGTCATCAGCTAAGAACTAAGCTATTGTGCCATCAGGGTTTCTTAAAACAAAATGAAAGCTATCTGAATGAGAGAGGGTCAGACCTCACTGGGGAGTTGCAGATTATAAGAATCAGAACCCAAATACCACCTCATTCAACTTTCCCTTTCTCCTCTCCCCCAGCTCCAGGCAAGACCACAGCTTCAGTTATGTGTGTAGTGGGTGGGAGAAGTCAGGGGTAGGTGGGAAAGACTGATCTGGGTAGGAGGTAGGCTGATTGCCAGACTCCCCAGGGTGATAGAGAAAGCTATTTGTTATAATTTAATATCAAGGCTCATGCCAAAAATGTTTCCATAAATAAATACATATGCTGGTTCTTGTTGAAAAATGCAAATCAGATGGTTTCAATGTTTTAAGCCTTACTTAGAATACCTTAAATAACAAGCACAAACATCTCTGTGTATACATATACACATTTAAATGGAAACCAAATTAGGCAAATCATATGGATTCTAATAGTGGCATAAATAGGACCCCACCAGAATTTTGACATCAGGCTGATGCATATCAAACAACACAACCCTGGAAGCACTGCAGGGACTTTCATCACCTCAGCAAGCACCCATTAGTCCTTTCCTTAGGTTGCATTTAAACAATCACAGCTCGAGTCAGGTCACAACACACATCTGGTCTGTCTGGCTGCCTCCAGTGTTATCTCTAGGATCGGGGTCACCCAGTGCAGTAACTCATGGTGTCCCCCTCCCCTGAGTCTCCTTCAGACTCAGCATCCTTCAGGGTGCCTGGAGATTACAGAGGTTTATGCCAAGGATTGCAGCATAAAGAGCTAGCAAAATTTAAATGATTCTTTAAAAATACATGTATGCACAGCCTCAATTCATTTTCATACTTCCATGTGGTTGAGGTAAACATGCATAAAAAATCAAAATGTTTAAGAATGGCATCAAAATCATGTTTCATTTCATGTTAAACTTTACCCATTGATTGAGATAAGGGAGTAGATCCTAGTAAAGAAAATGACTCAAATCACATTGAAGTTGTGAACAAATGCATATAAAAATATATTCCAACATGAAATCATGCCATAAAAGTAAACAGAAACAAATACACAAGCATTTCAGCACCTAGTGATGCTCTTAACTAAGTCAGAACTCTTGTACTATCCTTCAAAGCGGAGATTTTGAAGCCAATGCCCTGAGCCAGCGAAATCTCTTTTTCTTTCTCTCCTCCTTTCTTTCTTTCTTTTTTTTTTAAAGCATGTAAACAGTTCCAGGTCTGTTTGTTGATCTTTAGGAGTGTTTTCTGGTCAAGTCTGATGGGGCGCCACCCCCTGGTCCCAAAGTCTAATTTTGATATTCCCTGGAGACTTCTTTGCCCTGCCCCACTTGCTGTTCTGTTGTACACCCTAAGTGTTTTGCCTCAGTGTGATGGGGTCAGATCAGGCGCAATTCTCACACTTAGTCTCCAGTGTTGTCTCCATTAGGGCTGTGGGTCAGTGAGGGATGCCGTGTCTCATAGTGGGACCGGCCAGATGGTCCTCTCTCTGCACAGCCAACTAACTTTCAATAGATAATATTGGACCAGACTAGGTGAAAAATAGTTCTTCACACACTTCAGTTTTGAAAAGCTCCCCTCACACGCAACCATAGTCACACAGATCATCACGTCCTTTGAGGCTTAGTGAGAGGGTTTGGGAGAGATTCTGTGAAGTTCCATAGACCTCTGATTTTCAAAGAGTCTGTTGAGTTGCCTGCTCCACTAGGTGAATGCATGCCTTGTGCAGAAAGGAAAAAAAAAGTCTTAGCACCTCTAACTTTGGCACCACCTTGGTGAGGCTTAAGGTGTGAGTCTGAAAGTATTGCTGTATAAGATTAAGTCTGGGAAGTACATCACGCAGAAAAGGGGCAAAGACAGCAGGCAAAAGACCCGGTGCTGCACCTGTGTCTACATTTGATGTGCATCGCAAACAGTTCCGTTTGCTCCCAGACTTATTCAAGTGTTCTTGAACTGGCTTAACTGCAGCCTGAGAAGCACTGCAGGCTCCTGTTGATAGCCTTTTTACTGACACTTCAGTACAATCATAAACACACCCCACTGAAGGACACACTGTTTGCTGAGAAACAGCAAAGAAAGGAACCATGGTCTCAGGAGTCCCCCCAGATATCACACATGATGCATTTTCAGCAAAAGAGTACTGACCACACAAGTTAAAAAAAAAAAAAGAAAAGCTCCACACACCCATTAAAAATACCTTTCATGTTCCCTCCCTCCCAAATGGCTTCTATGACCGCCTGGGATTCTAGCCAGAGCTGCTGTATTATCATAAATGAGTGCAAGTGTTCATGTCCAGACCATCACTTAGTAGTTTTGTAAGCGTGTAGAGGTTAGCTGCTTTAGCAGGCAAAACGCTAGAAAGTCTCCTTTCACAACACTTTCCCTATTGTTGATCTTATATATTTGAGGAGCTCTTCAGCTATCTGGCCAGTGTGTGGCTGGTAAGATAGATGGGCTTTCAAACATGATCTCAAAGTACCTTGTAGACGGTAACTACAGCAAGCTTTGGATTTACATGAGTGGGCAGGTACATACAAACTCATTCTGGATCTTTGGTGCAAGATAAGAAACTGATCGTTTAAGTTTCCTGTGCACCATCGAGCAGTCCTGGTGGTGTCGTGGTTATGTCTTGGGCTGCTAACCGCAAGGTGTGCAATTCAAACCCACTAGCTGCCCCATGAGGGAAACCCCTTCTATTCTAGTAAAGAATTAGTGTTGGGAGCCTGCAGAGGCTGTTGTGCCCTGTCTTGTCGGGTTGCTATGAGTCAGAATCAGTTTGATGCAGTGAGTCTCTGTTTGTTTTGAGAGTCACGTTCAGGGGCCCCGGTGACTAACTGAGCTACATGTTGGCTTCTGAGCCACCAAGTCACCAGTTCAAAATTACCAGGCGCTGTATGGATGAAAGATAAGGTTTTCTACTTCTATAATGATTCACGGGCATGGAAATTGACAGAGGAAGTTCTCTTCTGTCCTGCAGGCTCGCTACAACTTGATGGCAGGGAGGAGGAGTGAAGTCATATTCAATTTCTCTTCTGCTTCCAATTCTGCCAGTGTCTTTATTTGCTCTTCTAGAGAATGCCTGCCAGCTTAAGAAGAATCTGCTTTATCAATTTGGATCTGATGAGGAGAGTCTTTTGAGGAACAGTGACCCTCATGTATTATTTTGACATTCTAAAGCAAGTGTTTTAAGCGATTGTGATTGTTTCTCTTTTATTTTGTTTTCCTGGCATCCACTTGGGTTCTCTGATTTATGTACTGCAGGTAGCATGGTTGAAGAACTTGACAATATAAAAAAAGATAAAATAGCATTTTAAAAAAAAAATAATAAGAAAGTATAAAATGTAAGTATATTGCATGTTAGATCTTACAAATATAAATTTTAAAGTGTTACTGTTTCTTAAACCATAATTCCAGCCTAAATACTGAACATTTTCATCAAAATAGGAAATATATTTGCAATATAGTGATTTGTAAAGAAAAATTTCAAAAAAACTAATAGTTTTAAAAAAACTGGTTTTAAGATTTAAGTTATATTTCTAAATATGCATCAAGAAACATAGTACTACCCTACTTCATGTTTTAAACTATACTTAGTTATCAAAGAGTTATGTGCATAGCCAGTCATTATTATGCATGTAAGTTTATGATACAACCTAATAATGGAATAATAATGATAAAAAGTTTTGAGTTGTTTAAATCGAGTATTTCATAGGTTATATAAGCACAATAAAATTGTCTTTTATACCTCTCTATATTGGATCACCATATTAATTACATTATTAGTAAGAAAACAGATTTATTTTGTTCCTTTCCCTTTAATTATTAGTTCATTCTCAAAAAAGTTATTAATATAAGTTCACAAATTCCACTCACTACATTATTGAAGCCCAATCACCAGAGAACTTGACAAAATTAGTGACCGTAAAAACACCAGTAGAGATCAAAGCTGAGCAGGCTTGTAGCATGCGAGATGAAAGCCCGTGACTTGACATTCCATCGGTATTGGGTAATCATGACTGCTCTGCCTGGCTCCGTTGAAAGGTTCCAAAGCAAATTAGCACAGAGTTTCAGCCTCACAGGTATATCGATAGATGTAAGCCGAGCAACCAAAAATATTTTTGTTATTATAAGTAACTATAGGACTATTTCTATATAAAAAAAAAACTTCTGCTGAAGTACTGCACATACATTTTGCAGACAGTGATTTTGATCGCGTCTCTCTGGAATGTCTTCCTCAGACAGTGCTGTCCTTTTCCCTTGCACAGTCCTAGTGAAGTCACTGCATGGATACTTTCTAATCTGCAGTATTAATCTTCTACCCAGAGTGCATTTGACCATCCTGAGTAGATTAAATATGCCAGTGTCTGATCCAAAGTCTGACTGTTTTAAACAAATAGAGCTGGCCAGCTCTTCTTTCTATTTTGCTGAGGTAGGTGTTTGGAAGGCCTGTGAGGATTAGAATGCTGTTGTAAATGGTAGAAAACTGCTAGGCAAGCTCCACTCAGATCTTTGTCACCAAACACCTGCGGAACACAATGAGACACTCTGAGTATTAGGTGCCTAGCACAAATGACCAAGAGGTGCAACTTGAACCATTCAAAGGTTCGTGGCATAACCACAAAATATTTTCTGAGGTATAGCCAATTCTGTCTGAAATAACATGTACCCTGGGCAAGAATGATTGCGTTCTCAAACCCTACTTGCTGACCTATCAAATCACAAACATTTCCGAAAAAATGATGTGGATATCATGTTTCAAGTGCTGGGTATACTGTCATTGAAATCTTTTAAATAAGAAAGTAAAAAATGATAAGAATAACATAATGACAATGGTAATGATAATAATGCCATCTTCATCACAATGTTTCCTGGAGCTAGCACATAGCCTTATTATAAAACGTGTGCTTAATGCTTAACACCCAAAGTGGTTGGCACATGGAGGTGGTCAGAGAACTTAGAGGCTAAGCTGGGACTCGATAGAGATTCCTGTGTTCTGTCTTAAGGAAAGAACCATTTGGGTTCTGATTGTTGTCTGATTTTGCTAATTTTTATCCATTTAGAAAGCAAATGAAGTACTCAAAAAATGACATGTTATGGCCCTCTGGTGTACATTTTAACCATAAAGTGAGTTTTAGTTGCTTAGAATCAGGTGTTAAGACACCAAAGTTATAAAATGGTTTATATACCTGTCCCACAATTTGACCTTGGTCCAAAGATTGTGCAAGTGAGGTTCTTGTACAACACAGTAGAAACTCCCTTTGTACATTGTGTAGTATTAAGTGCATACTTTACTGATGGTAGTCAACTTTCTAAATGTACTTCTGACACTCGAAAAGGTAAATATGGGACTAATAGCGACTTACCAGGCATAGCACTGAGCAGAAGGAGCCCTGCCTACACTGTGGGCTGCTAATTACAAGGTTGGTAGTTTGAATCCACCAACTGCTCCATGAGAGAAAGATAAGGCTGTCTGTTTACAAGCTCGGAAACCCAAAGGAGCAGTTCTACTCTAGCCTATGGTGTTGCTATGAGTTAGAATCCGCTCCAAGACAGTGGGGAGAGGGTGCGAGGTGGTAAGGATTCCTGGTGACCTGGCAGGGTAGGAGTTAACCTTCTGATTCCAAGGTAAACGGTTCAAATCCATCAGTCATTCCATGGGAGAAAGATGAGGCTATTCACTCTTGTAGAGATAGAAAACTTAAAAAAAAACAACAACCATGGAACAGTTACACCCAATCCACTATGAGATGGAATCAGCTCAAAAGCAGTGTTGGCTTTTTGCGGGGGAAGGGTTGCTAGGTGGTAGATATGAGCAAGGTATGTACTCTGCCTTCAAATTTCCTGCAGTCTTGTACTATGGTGTGAGATTGAATAAGTTCAATCATGTCTAGGAGCCAAACGTATATGTGTGGAGGAGATGCTTAAGATCACATGATACCTTTGGCAGAGGGGTCCATGCAGATGCTCAAAAAGCTCACATGGCTATAACATTTACCAGATTGAAGTATGGGAAGAATCCTGGCCAAGGCTGTAGTGCTGGAGAGTCACTGATGGAAGTCCTAGGTCTCTGGGAGGACATCTGCACAGGGACTCAGTGGAAGAGAAGGGAGGGAGCTGGAGAAGACCCTAGTTTCATCTTGGATGAAGGCTTCACACCCACAGTAGGCTTTTTAGTAACTCAGATTGAGTTTTTCATTAACACAGGAAAAGTACATCAAGGGAGACTGAAACTGAGGAATGACTAAGGAAATGATAACTTGATGGTTGTGGACAGGGCAAACCAGCCAGCTGACATAGTTACAAACATCCCTCTGTCACCAGACACCTTGTGAAGCAGAGGCAATTCAATTTAATTATTCATTAGAGTCACCTGGGTAACTTTGAACACATACCAACGCATAGGGCTTACCTGCAGAAATTCTTCATGGATCACTTGAGGTGGCAAAGGCAGTTTTTTAAAATGCTTTATTTGTGACTGTTCGTACATGAACTAGACAGGCACCAGATCGAGAAGCCGACACATGATCTGTCAACAAAAGTTCCATTGCCCTGCAGGAACTTCACCCCTCAGGCAAAAAGAGAAACAAGGATTTCCAAAATTCCATGGACGACTGGCATGAACGCTAGCTTGCCAAACCGTTGCCATTGCTTTGGGAGGGATGAGGGCATCTCGAAGCAGACAGGATGTTCCTGACAGAGACCAGGCTAGATCTTGCATGAAAGCACTTCGAAAAAGAAAAATGGGTCGCCATGGTGGGGAGATCAGTGGTTTGTAACTCAAGTCCAAACAGAACACCACCAACCCTTGAGCGTGACTTCTAACTTCTCCAAGCATCCGTCTCTTCTTTTGAGGAATGCACATGATCAAATCTAACTTGAATGGCCATTTTGAGGATCAAAGTCAATTCACCCAGGCTGGTGTACTTCCAAGTGGATGAACCCTACGTGGAGTCTGTTATAATTGTGGTGATGGTGCTGACAGATACTCCCCTGATGGTGTTCACACAAGTCAGAAAATAGTGAGAATTAAAAAGTGGGGAAGTCCTGGTGGTAGAGGAGTCAAGCAGGACTTCTTAGGGGGTTTTGACCACTAGGATCATTTTGCATAGAGGAGTGAAGGTCAGAAGATCATTACTGTCCAGCGGGTTCAGGAGAATCATGTGAGATGGGAGACGTGGCCACAGGCGTCTGGTTGCAGTCAAAAAGAAGGTTTGTGGAGGTCTCTGAGAGTTTGCCCTTGAGAATTAGCCAAAGGACTTCACATACCTCTGGTAGACAAGACCCCTGAGAACTAAGCACATGGTCAACAAAGGTCATACAGTTCCATTCAAGACCTCTCCAAGACTGGAGTGAGGGTGGAGACCTTGAGATACACCAGAATTCCTGCTTGAAGATAATCCCCCCCCCCACCCCCCCACCCCACACACCGCCTTGGCTTTCTCTGCAGCTCGTCAAAAAACACCATCTCTGGTGGGCATCTGGCTAAGAAGAGACATCTGGTTTTGCATAAGCGTAAATGAAATGATTTGTTGCAATCTGTTACCAACCAAACAGGCATTTCTCCTTCCTGCTCCCACAAAGATAACAAACTACTGCAGGGGGAAGGAAAAAAACCCTTCCTTGCCATAAGAAAGTGTGCTATTTGTATACATCTTATGGTAACACCCAAATGATTGAAGTGAGCTAGCTGATGAACAGAAAGAATTCACTGTGGATTGTGGATTTCAGGCCCTGAAAACCAAAGCGTGGATGTGTGATCTTCCACATTCCAAAGATCTGGAAGAAGGAGGTGTGGGGTGTATTACCAGTAGGTGTCACTGCAGGCATTAAACACAGCCTCTTTCCTGGGGAACTTTGCCCCATAAATGTTGGTGTAATTTAATTGGTGGAGCATAGTTATGAGAGGCATAAAGGATATTTATTCTGAAAAGCAATATATTTTATCATGATCGAGAACTTGTAAAAACACTGGCTTAAGGAAGCTAAAGTATACACTTTAAATGGGCTTACTTAATACAATATACAGCGTCAGTAACAGAATCTTATGAGGTCTTTAAACATATGCAGCGGTTTTCCTGGATAAGATAAGGATTGCTTTCCAGAGTTATTCTAAAGCATCTGATTTATAGGACTAATTTCATGAGAATCCTTAGCCTCAATTGCTACCTTCTAAATCTTGGTGCAACTGCTCCCCTCAGCCTCTCCCATCTTACAACATTCTTTTAAGTTATGTTAGCGAAGGAGAGGAAATTAAAAACTTGATCCTGAATTACATTGGTTATCCTTGCTTGGCCTTCTCTGGCCTTTAAGTGTATGGTGTGGCATATCAAGAAGTTAAATTTAGTAAGTTCTTTAAGAGAAGCACATTTTAGTGGCGTCTCCTGTCATCTTGGGAGGAGAAATATTGGCTTGGGATCTTGTCCCTTCCCTGCTGTGTTACTCCAGTTGATTCGTTAGCACCATCCTGCTGGCATTGCCTATTTGAACTCTTGAATAGAGCATTCTCAATAGAAGCCCCTGCACTTTAAAATTAATTTGCCCAATTGGGGTATGAGTGGTTCTAATTTATGCATCATTTAAGAGGGCTAGGTGTGTGAATGTGTCCCTAATGACCACTTCATTGACTCCATTTTACAAATTGAAACTGGTGGTGCCATGGTCATGCTTTTCCAGTGTGTGTGTGTGTGTGTGTATGTATGTGTGTGTGTGGTGGTAATCTAATTTATCTAAGCTGCTCAAAGGTGAACTCAGTCTTTGCAATCATAAATTAAAAATCCTATTCTCATTTTCAAATCAGAAAGAGCACATATCACATATCTGTAGGCCAACAGGACGATGCCTTGGTGTGCCTCTCTGGATCTCATCACCAAAGACTAGATGTTCTCAGATACCCTGGGATGTGACATGTCTTTGTAAACATCTGACATGTTTTAGGAACATCACATGGTCCCTTTTCTTGTGTATAGTAACAGGAACTTAGTGATTCTCATGCCTTTTTCTAACTAATACATCTATAAGAATAATTTTGACCTATTAGATGCCTGGGTTATCTGAATGAAAATGGGGTTTCTTTGAAAAGCCATGATGTCATAGACAATCCAAACCCACATCATTGGGAAATACTTAGAAATATCAAATGCACATGTCTTTTGAACATCTAACAACTTATTTGCATTGGTTATAAGATGTAGACATCACCCACATTCTAAATCTACCCTATAAAGCGATATGAATACCAGCTCAATAAAGAAACAAAAAAGTCAATGTAAATAAAAAATATAAATAAAAATGACTGCACTTGCAGTCTTGAGAGATGCACAGGTATTGTCAAAGACAAATGGCCAAGCTCCCAGATTTTGTATAAGACAGTGGGTTGAGACCCCTTGGGGGGGGTGTCAACAACCCTTTCATAGGGGCCACCTAAGACCATCAGCAAGCACATATTTCTGACAGTCTTAGGAACAGAGACACTGCTCCTCTATCCATCTCCGTGCAGGTCCGTGTACATGCAGATACACCCACCTATGAGTATCTGGCGTGAAGACTGTTACCCATGCTACACCATGCTTCAAGGCAAATTTCATTTATTTGTCATTAGAAAGAAATATTTCACATATAGAACTACATATCATTTTGTGATTAATTACTATGTTTTAATTATGTTCAATTTGTAACAATGAAAATATATCTTGCATATCTGATATTTACATGACAATTCATGACAGTAACAAAATTACAATTGTGAAATTGTAACGAGGCTGAGCCCCAATGGCGTAGTGGTTGTGCGCAGGACTGTAGTCCACTGGCCTGGAGGTTCAAATCCAGCAGCAGCTCTCCAGAAGCAAGGCTGGGCCTCCTACTCCCACCACCAGAGGGCAGTGATGCCCTCCACCACAAAAAAGAAATAGTAATGAAAATAATCATATGATTGGGGAGGTCATCACAAGATGATCTGTATGAAAGGGTCGAGGCATTAGGAAGGTTGAGAACCACTGGTATAAAGAATAGCTTTTGGAAAATTGGCATGTGAAGAATCAGAACCTTGTTGAAGATGCTGATTGTTCTTGTTTTTGGTGTGTGTGTGTGTATGTATGTGTGTGTGTCCAACTTTTAGGATTTGTATACCTAATGGAACTCTTTATGATCTTTTAAAAACTTGCTGATTTCTTTATAGAACTTTTTAATCTAATTTTATGAAACTGTGAATTTAAATAAGCAGACCGCCTCCCCAATTCTGACTTAGTAGAAAGCAAAGACCCAAAATTATGCTTCTATCACAAGTGCTATGAATCGAATGGTTATTATCAGCTATCTTTATCCAATTTTATTACCATGAGAAACATTGGCTATGACAAGTACTATTTTATATTAAATTCATTTCAGACTACCCTGATTTGCTTTTAAGTGTCCACCTCCTTTCACTTTCAGATGCTATTTATCCTGGTAGACTGTTTGTTGGCTTTGGGGCCAAAGATAAAGAGAGGTATAAATAAATTAAAATGCAACCACAGAGTAGAAGAGGTTCCCAGATTTGACCTAAATTACACTGAATAGAGGTATGCTGTAGCTATCCACACACTAATCCTAGTGGTGAAAATGAAGGTATAGAGGGTTGTCACCCACATTTAATAGGACAAGTAAAACACATGACAAATTCTCACCATGACATGAACACTTTCCTGGTGTGTGCACAGTTCAGCACTCTGTTATCAATCAGAAGTTGGTGACTTAAGCTCATCCAGTGGCTGTGGAAAAGGAGCTACATGACAATCTGCTCCTGTAATCTAGGACATCCTACAGGGAAGTGACAGAGTGACATCTAACAACATTATCCTCAGCATTACTTTTGAAGGTCTCTGAGGGTAAGAAAGCACAGAGAACACTTATTTTCCTAGACAATTTGAAAGGTATGTTCTTACAGCCTTATAAATTCCTAGTAAAAGCACCTGTTCAATAAGAAAAAGAGGGTTTGAGATGAGAAAAAAATAATCCATTATTAACATTCAAGAAGTAGGCATGAATATCGAAATTCATCTATCACTAATGCACAGAGATAAGTAATGAATTGAGGCTCCGATTTGAAGTGTCTTTGAATTATAAAAGCAAAGAGTTTTATTAAGCTTAGAAAGGTGTTACTTGGGTAGGCTCGATCACTGATATTCAGGAGAATCAGCTTTCTGAGAGATGTGCAGGCTGGCCGGGGTGGAGGAAGGATGAGGATCACGAAAGATGACTCCTTGGCATCTCTTTCAGTGTAATGGCTTTGTGACTAGTTTCTGGATTCCAAATATTTTGACAAGAGGTACTAAAGCTGTGACAGGAAATTAGTCTTCTTTTAAAAAACATTGGAATGTTTTTGTGACTTGGGCATGATTTTGATAAGATAGGAATAAACCATTTCTTTGAGTTGAGTTATAGAAATGAATAGTAGCAAGAAAGAGGAGTAGATACATGTTCCTAACCATGGTGTCCCCACAGACTCTTTGTTCCATCAATATGTGGATGATTGATGAATCAGCATCTTTATCTCAGGGCGGTTTTCTACTCTTCAAGATCTTTTCCTCTCCAAGTATTAATCAGTTTGCCTGGACAGTCTGTGCTCTTGCTTTTGATTTAGAAATTTGCTTTAACTCAGCCAGCCTAGATTTCTTTTAAAGACTAGCAAAAGCGAATTTTTTGGAAAACTCAAAGACAACAAGGGTATATTTAAAAGTTTGAGAATTTCTTCAAAACATAATATATGTATAACTTTATAGACAGTAATCTAAATTGGATGATGAGAAAATATTTTATTCTGACTTGCCCATGGAAAACCCAAACAACACACATTGCTGCCAATTCAATTCCAACTCAGAACTTCACAAAATAATGTCGAGCTCTCTCCGAGGGTTCCCAAGGTGTTGAATCTTCCTGGTTGCACACTTCTCCCACAGGGTGCTTTGTGAGTCTCAACCTCTGACTCTCCGCTCAGCAGACAAACTCTTAACCTCTATGACCCCAGGAAATCTTGATTTAGACTTGGTTGTCATCAAATAGAGACCAAAGACGCACGTTCTTTTAAGTTTGAGATTTGACTTGAAATACATGGATCCCTTTGGCAAATAGGTGGACTGAATCATTTTTGTTTATTAACACAGAGGGGAGACGCGCAATCATTTGACTCAAAAGTCCTGCATTTCTAACGACTGGGATTTCTTGTGTAGTTGCTTTTGTACATGAGGAAGTGCAGTCCATTCCACTGAAGTGACTCAGGCACACACACACTGCCTGCCTCAAAGGCAAAATCGAGCTCATGTCCATCATATTTCTCCTAGTCTCACAATCTCTTTTAAACTATGACATCACTCTACTGTTAAATGCTCTTGTGTCAACAAAGCGAGTTAGTTTGGGATTGAGTTTTGACCCTGCATTTACTAGATATGTAATCTTGGGGAAATTACTTTACTCCTTTGGATCTCACTTATCACTTCAGATCGCTGCTTTGAGGACCAAATGAGAGAACGCTTGAGGAAACACGTGGCAAATTTCAAATGCTCAACAGAAGATGGTTCCTTTTCTCTTCCTTCGACAAATATGATCATCACTGTGAGCCTCACCATTTTAAGCTGAGACTTATCATGTACACTGTGATTCTACTGAAGCTAGGAGTGGTACCTGGTGTCAAGCCTTCTCTAAAGCTATTTTGAGTCCTGTCTAGGGGCATTTCGGTCATTCTCTGTGTGATACACACAGAATGTACAACTCACACACTGTCGAGAAAGATGCATCTAAGCTTCAAATGGAAATATTTGTCAGAATGGTCATTATTTTCTTCAAAACTGATTTTTTTTTTAAAAAAAAATCTAAACCACACAAATTAGAACATAATCACAAGGCTTGCTATTGCTCTCTAAGCATTTTTTTTATCTGAGTTTAGCGTCTCTAAGTAGTCTGGAAAATCAGAGTGAGATAGAAGATGTATTTCTCTCAGATCCTTCAAAGAGAAGACTGCATTCCAAGACTTAATAATCTTATCCTCAGTAAATACATGATGACTGAGTATATGAAAACTTTAACAATTAAACCCTTAATACCACTAGGATGGCATTTCAACGGAGGCATTAAAACTTCTCTGAAAAACAGACAATATATCCCTAGAGGACTTGAGTGCATTTTGGAATTTATAAGAAAGGCGCTCTGCCGGATGCCCATGCCCTCAGTATTACTGGTCTCCGAGGGTTGTTCAGCGGACAGGATGTGACGTCCTTTGAATGGGGTGGTATAGAGAACAAGAGTCATGGGCTTGTTGCGGCTGTTATGTGCTGTCAGGGTAGCTCCACCTTGGTGACACTCAGGACACGAGGAAGTACCAAGGAACAGAACAACAACTGTGAAACAGCCACAGGACGGAGCAGAAACACTAGCCTTTGAGCCCATGGGTGCAGGCACTATTGGAATCTGTCTCATCGAGGATCTGCCTCTGTTTTATTTTTTTGCTGAAATGATCTCTGCTGATCTGCACAGCCTTAGAAACTCAGCACGTGATATGAAGGGGGACGATATCATCTATTCATAGCAATAGCAATATATTGCATTTTCAGGATATGACGAGGCCATAAAGATGATGCCAAGGGAAAGCAATGATAGTTTTAGTCCCATTAATCTTAAAGCACTCCTAATTAATTTCAAGTCCAAGGCACTTAGCTAAGATATTGCTCTGCCGATCGGCACTCTGCACAGCTTTGATGTGTCTGTTACAGAAATGAATGCATGTCCTTGGAAAGTGGGAGATCCTCCATCGTGGTTGGAGGGGCAGAGGAGCCTTTATTTCCTTTTTATGTAAACTGATGACTCTGAGAACTTTGGCATCAGTGTCTTCTTACATTTTCCCCCAACCCCCAGTGGGCTAAGTTGTTACCTATTTATATTTAAGAAATCCTAACAACATGTGCCTGTTACCCCAAATCATTCAAAAGAAGGCAATTCAATAAAAAGGACTTCTGCTTAGGGGACCCTAACCATTCCCTTTCAACTTTATCTTTGTTTCTTCCTTTCCTGAAGCGTGCCACCCCCACTCCTTTCTCAGCTCAATGGTGCAGGAGGTAGATGTCCTTCAGGGTGCCTGGAGGTCCCATATCCTCTTGGAATTTACCAATACATGATTTGTCAAACATTTCAATAAACGCTTGTTGACTCCAGGAAGGATGAAGCTGCAGATGTTTGGAACCATCTGGCCAGACATCTGGATATTTGACTAAACTTCGTCGTTCTTAAAGGTGTTTACTTTTTCAAAAACACGGTCTGCATGTGAACTACCGATTTAATTCCCCAAAGGTGGAGTGTCAATATTAGCTCCTCTCTTCGGAGCACAACTCGCCAGAACCACGAGATCAGAAGTGATCTCCCCTTCTTTCTGCTGTCTGGGGGACAGCAACCTTCCCAAGGAGAAGAGTCCCTACTATTCCTCAAAGACACCACTCATCTGCTCCATTCCCTTCTGCCTCCTCGTCTTCACTACATGGTGACCAAAGAAATGGGGTCTGCCTTTGATGAAGAGAATTCAAGAAACCTGGAGGAAACCAGGAGGCAGCCTGTCTCACACTTACCAGTGTTTGTGTGGCTCAAATACCTTAAAGGCTTTTTCCTTTATGTTGATTCCTCCCCCCACCCCCCACCTCTGGTACACATAAACAGGCCTGCATACCAAAAACATATAGTCATTGACTATGTTCACTAGATGGGAATTGGGCCTAGAGCCATGCCACCAACAGACTAGAAGTCTGCCAAGACTCTCAAGGAAGAGTTAAGCCAGCTTTTCTCTGGATCAGTTACCTCTGAAGGATCAAGTCAGGAAAGCCAGAGGGCTGTCAGGAGTAGGCTATCCCAGATCTCTTCAGGTGCTAGCCTCTCAGGCTGAAGGAAATGCCACAGCAGCCTCTATCTATTAAAAGATTTTTTTTTTGCATACTAAATCCAACCCAAGCAGCTTCTTTGAACCAGAACAACTTTAATCTGAGTTTCGCTCCTCTGCTTGGAAATGGCTTTTAGGAACAATTTTCTTAACTTTTAAAGATGAAAGTTTAACCGGCAGATCGCCTCTTCATTTTCTTTTCCTTCTGTGAGAATTAATGTTACCCTCTGCACTATACCACCTTCATACCCCGCAAGGAGTTCTTGCTGCTCCTTCCAGGCAAATCTTGACATTGATAGAGCTTGCAGCTGGAAAATTCTTGAGAGGCTTGATGTTTAAACTGTAGTTGGTTGGGCTGGGCTTCTCGAATCAGCAGCAAACACCAAATCCTCATAAAATATTGCTCACTGGCATTGAGTGGAATTGGACTCAAGAGTGACCCTGTAGCACAGAGCAGAAGGCTCCTTGTTGGTTTTTGAGGCTGCCCATCTCTATGAGAACAGAACAGCTCTGATTCCTCTCCAGTTCAGCAGGAGTTCAAGCACACAGTATTTGAAAATAAATTCTAGATGATTTCCTTAGAACTATTATTATATTTTAAAAATCACTTTCAGAGGTGATTTGTCATTATCAATGCCCAGAAATGGCCCTTACCATGATAATGAGAGTTTTATAAATCAACTCCATTGGGCATAATGGAAAGAACTCCTTATTCTGGTTGCTCCATGCCATTGAGTCCATTCCCCCCCACATTGACCCTATTGCACCCAGAATAAGAGAATGAACCCCTGTCCAGTCGGGCATCATCCTTGGATGCTTATGCTTGAACTCATAACTGCATCCACTGTGTCAATCCATCCCATTAAGGTCTGTTGCTGCTCCTTCCCTTCACCAATCAGGATATCCTTCTGCAGGGACTGGTCTCTCCTGGTAAAAATGTCCAAAATATGCGAGGCAAAGTCTTTCCATCTTGGCATCTTTAGGAGCACTCTGGCCATACTTCTTTCAAGAGAGAAGTGCTTGCTATTTTCAGCAGTCCACAGTCCTTTCAAGGTTCTTCACCAGCTCTGTCATTCAAACTCATCCACTCCCCTTAGCTCTATGAATTTTTCCAGCTTTGCCAGTCTTCCTATTTTCACTGACACGTCTTAGATGATTTGTCTGCATCCCATTGTCTCCTTTTCACTTTTCCCATCACAAGGAAACACGGGATGATACTTACTGGGCTTAAGTATGAGGGTTTAAGGCAGTCAAAGATGAGTCTAAAGGAGAGAGACACCACTAGGAGCAATGCGCTTGAGGGTGTGTGTCTGCCTATGTGTGTGCATGAATGTGTAAGGCTGAAACTTATAGAGGGAACTTAGTGCAGCGTTACTCAAAGAAATTGTGCGGTAAATATTAGTTTACTCTTTTTTTGGCTGTGGCGGTGGCACCATACAATTGATTTCAATGCACAGCAACCCCACCTGACAGAGTCGATTTCTCCCACGGGGCTTTCTTGGTTGCACACTTTGTAGGTGTAAGTTATCAGGTCTTTCTCTATAGACCACCTAGATGGGTATGAACCACCAATACTTGGTAAGCAGTCAAACGTATTGTGACCTTGGTCATTACTAATCTTATTAAAGGGACTGCCCAATTGGAAAGGAAGGCTCACTTTCTTAAATATGTGACTTGTGTAGTTAGGCACTAAATGTTCTGTGCCTTGATATTCACATCTGCAAAGGAGGAGAAGTCACTGGCTTTAAATCCAGGTGATTTCTGGCATGACTTATCGCATATCTCTGGGCATATTGCAGTTATTTATGGAGGAGAAAAACCAAAAGCCCACCAAAGAAGAACCACAGGACCGTCAGGCAATGTGAATCTTCAGCATGTAGTGTCATAATTAGATTTGTCTAATGGCCATCCCATTACTACGAGATGAAGACAAAATGTTGACAGCAATGATGAGAATGTCTAATAAGTGGAGGGACCCTTTTAAGAAAGAAAACTATGCCCCCCTATGCCTCACAGAGAAACCGATCCTTCCCTGGTATTTTGTAAATGAGCTCTTGGACATTGCTGGGTGGCAAGTTCCCAAGTTTAAGTTTTACCAGTTATTGGCATCCAACAGAGAGTCAGGGCACTTTTATTTGGAAATACACTTGGAAAGGATTCCAGAGAGCCCAGGCAGCATTAATTGTACTCCAGTTTGGGAGATTTTCACCTTTTCTGTGCTCGGTAACTAGCTGGCACTCTTCCAAATGTAATTTAGACTTGCCATGAACTGTAAGGCTGGGTTTTTTTTTTTCAGTATGTGTAGTGATTTTTTAAGCCAATAACTTTTTACTTGTTCTAAATTTAATTTTGCAATGGCTTTTCTTATTTTCAAGCCCCATTTAGACCCAATATGTGTATTCTTACAACCTAAAGAGCACATTTTTATCAGTGGTTTTTAGTGATCTTTAAACTCTGAAATTTAGGGAAGTTTGGTTCTCTCTTGAAGCCTTTACTAATCCCACTACAGATTTCCATCAGGACTATTTGCTACTCTAAGACTGCTTCATTGACCTACAATAGGGAAAGCCTCAAAAATCATCAACAGTGCCACTTTATGCTCTTTTAATCAAACAACTGCAGGCCAGAGAGACTCTCATAGGGAACTCATTAAGAGGAAGTCAAGGTTCGCCTGGGAAGGAATTTGCTTTTCTAGAAGATAAGAAGTTAGACTAATTGTACGTGCAATCTCATCTTATAATTGTCTTTATACTATGTCCAAAGAACCCACACTGTAATCAACCAAGTATTTGCATGAACATTATTTCCTTTAATAGACAACAGCCAGATGTGCTGGGTAATCTCTTGATTCTGCTTAATAAGATGCCGGTTTTATTTGTTGTTGTTGTTCAAAACACTGCCCAGTCGTCTTCCCAACGGTTGTTATGTCTGAGCCTGCTGTTGCAGTCTCTGTGTAAGTCTGTCTCCTTGAAGGTCATCCTTTTTGGTTTTTTGCTCACCTTCTACTTTCCCAAACATCCTTCTCCAGACACTAGTGCCTGCTGAGCCCTTCAATGCGGGGCTGCGATCCGTGAGGTCAGCAGTTCAAAACCACCAGCCTCTCCACAGGACCAGGATTGGGCTTTCCATTCCCATAAACTGGTACAGCCGCAGGAACTCCTGCAGAAGCTCTCCACTGCCCTGTAGGGTTGCTGGGACTTGGCATCAGCTTGACAGCAGTGAGTCAGTCCCTCTTGAAAACATTCCCAAAAGACATGATATGAAGTCTCTCCATTCTTGTTCTTAAGACTAATTCCTCATTGGTTTTTATGGCTAATGATAATAAGGGTGGATATTAGGTTTTATATAGTTGAGTCTGTTAACATGCTCCACCATGGGAGAATAGAAAAAAATGGCTAAGGACAGAGTGAAGGAAAAGACTGGTTTGATAGATAGCAGGAGGACACAGATCCCTGTTCCCTCTGAGTCAAGCAAGTTAGAAGACGGACTCAAGAACAAGCATGTTCAGTGTGAGCTCGAGTTCGGATGGATTCAGAATACGGAATGTTTGCAACTCACATGAAAGCCTTCAGCGCCGAGAATCTTTGCCCCTGGTCTTCTACCTTCTCATCTATCTGCAAGAGGCTACAATGATTTCTTCATCTAGCAAGGTTACTTATAGATTTCCCCACTCATGCTTGACTTTCTCACTTTTAAATCGCACTTACTAGAAATTTACACTTAGTGTCAGATGTCGTAGATGGCTCTAACCTCCAGAGATAAGTCAGACCTCACAAGGGAAAGGATGTAGCCCTCAACACTGCCCCCTTGGCCCAAGACCTCAGGCACCAACAGAAAGCTTGGGAGTCTGCAGGACACTCTCACTTCTGACTTGTGAGCTAAACATTTGAGGGTTCCCTCTCCCGCCTCATTATACCAGTCACAAGCTCACGGGGGTCCAGGCTCCTCCTGTCTGACCTGCTGATTTTTACTACTCCCTGGCTTTGAGAAATTGCTAGAGCAACAAACAGAACTTGTAGAAAGTTATTACAATTTTATGATATCAAAAAAGATACATACGAAAACACCCATAAGTCAGGTCTAGAAGACTTTGGAATGTACCCCAAAGGGTATATACACGGATGTCTTTCATCCACCAGTAAGATACGGAGCTTCCATGCCTAGAATTTGATTGAATACTCAGTTTTCACTGCTCTGCACACAGCCCCAACCTTATCGATGTGGAATTAATTATTTGTGGGAGTCAAACAGTCTCTTCTTTCTCCGTTGTGGTAGCTAGTGGATTTGAATGGTTGACTTTGGGTTTAGCAACCCCATGTTTAACTTGCCACACTGCAGTCATGGGTAGATGAATCAATCTACCTCTTCTGAGGCCACTCACATCATGGGCTGTCCTTCTCTCCTGACCAGTCCCATCTTAGTGTAAAACCACAGGTATGGTTTGAAAGCTTTCTGCAAACAAGGAGTTAGAAGTTTTCATTCAATAATCAAGGATGAAGACCAAGATCTTTCAGTGAAATGAATGCAAACACCACAATTTTGCTGTAAAAAAACTGGGAATTTTCATAGCGTGCTTTCACAAATGACAGCTGTGGCAAGAAGCCCATCAGTGAGGACAAAAATAAAACATCTCTAGCAAATGAGAGAAGCATGTCTCAAAATGTATAGGCATTGGATTCCAGAAAGTTCTATCAAAAATGCCATATAGACATCAGGAAAAGAACGGTGATAGATAGGCACACCCATAAAATAAACACAGAAATAACTTCCACATTTTGAAATATGTTCATAATTAAATTTAAATATGAAATAGCTGAAGCTATTTCTTGAGGCAAACTCTTCTGCCATTACAGAAGGTAAAATAGTTACCAGGCATCTTCTCTTCTAAATAATTAAAGTCTTCTTCGTGTCTCATTGTAAGCTGTTTATATTTTTCCCAAACTTCCAATTATAAGCACGAGCATCAGTTCTAAAAGAATATACATGTGTGTCTACACATGTATAAGAACATGTACATAGCCATATACCTTTTCTAGTCAATTCCAACTCACAGAAACCTGATTGGTGATAGTTGAACTACCTTATGAGATTTCTAACACTGTACATCTTTACATACAAGCTGCCAGGTCTCTTTTCCACAGAGCTGATGGTGGGTTCAAACCACTAACCCTTCAGTTAGCCACTTAACCAATGTACTACCAGAGCTACAATATACATTTCAATAATACATATTTTTTCTCTTTTTCAATAATACAAATCTATGTTCTATATGTGTATGTATTTATACACATATAGTATGTTTATATTTATGTATATATTAGCCTAGAAAGCTGACTGCATTAAAAATGACTACAGAAAATCTAGCTATTAAATAAATCCCTACTATTTTACATTTGATAGAGTTAGAGTTTTTATATCTGTCTTCCTTAAGGCAAAATAAGATCATAGCTATATCAAGTGGTATTTTCTGCCTACTACAGGCCGTCTCTTTTGGCACTTCTGGAAAGAAAAGAAACAAATGGATCAAGTAATAATGCAAGAGAGATCAAAGCAATTCCTTCTGTCAACAGTAGCAATTCATGCAAATCTCTAAACTCGCAAGGCTTTCTAAAGCTAGAGGAAAGCCCAGGAAAGGAACGTTGGGATGAACACACCATAGCGAGTGCTATAACTCTAAATTTGATATTTTATGTAGAGTCCTCTTTCAGACAATCTACCTTGGCATAAGAGGAGCAAAGGGGAACTAAGCTTTCTGGAGCATTTCCCATGGTGTTCCACATGCATGATCACACACTGTCTTTGTCCCAGACAGAGGCTGTGCATGGGGGAAGAGCAACCTGCTGACCTGGGCGACCTGGGCTCAGGGTTTTCTTTTGACTCCTGACTCACCAGGCAGCGTGGTGCATGTTTTCTGTGAGTTCTTCTATGCAATACATTTTCAACAGTGCCTGCTACAGAGTATTCAATAAATGTTATTACCACATCCATTTTACTCACCAGAAAACAGAGCTCACGGGGGAAGATACTTACTTATCCTTCACATGTTTATTAATCGATGGAGCTGGGTCTCTAGTATTCATCTGTCTGAAGCCTGGGCTAATGACTTACACTAAAGTTTTGCTACTTAGCTCCTGTAAAGTTTTTTGTATCGGACAGCTCTATTTTGTCCTTTCAGTTTGCTCTGTATTGCAACTCATTGGTAGGCAATGTGTTTGGTTTTGGTTTTGTCTCTAAAGTGAAGTGACCAGACATTCTGTTTTTTAAAATAATTTAACAATGTCCCGCCACATTTTAAAATTAAAATAAATATATTACAATACTATTTTTGTGTTCTGTGAAAATTTTTGTTGTTCCATATAGACCAAATTTTTAATCAAGAATCTCCACCCTTCCCCCCTCCCCCTCCTGTCAATGGTGTCCGGCTTAAAATCTGGTCACTTTACTCTAAAGGCCAGCAGTATCAGCTAGTTACACCGGTGCTTGTTACAAATACAGAATCTTAGGCTTATTCCAAGAGCAAACCCAAACTCACTCCCATTGAATTTATACTACAACTCAAAGCAGCCCTGGCAGACAGGGCCTCCATAGGTTTTGAGACATAAATCTTGACAAGAGTAGACAGTCTTATCTCTCTCCCACAGAGTAGCTGCTGGTTTCCAAAAGCTGAACTGGCCATTAACAACCTAATGATCACCCATGATGCCAGCAAGGCTTTCTGGGCTTGCTCTGGATCCACGGACTTGTATTCTGTGATGCCCACCTATGTCGAGGTATGCTGTAGGACCTAGTGCTGCCCAGTCAGATTCCTGTGAAGGAGGAGGTGCGCATGCTCGGCCAGCGGAGCATTATAGGAACGCAGACGGATGCTGTGGAAACATTGAATGACCAGGCAGGCTGCTCTTCAGCCCTTTCAGTGCTGCCTTTCTCCTGTGTCTAGGGGCCACACAGAAGCTAACCTTCGCGACTGTGGGGTGGACTCGAGAAAGGACCCTTCGTAGAGCCATGGTGGCACATTGGTTAAGCTCTCGGCTGTCCCTCAAAATGTTGGTGGCAGGCACCCAGCAGTTGCTCGCTATGTGTTGTGGAGAGAAGCCCCCATCAAGATTATGGGGTAGAAATCATCCTGGTGTAATCTTATTCTGTCCTCTGTTAAACAAACAAATGAACGAAACAAACTCACTGTCATCCAGTCAATGTTGACGCATTACGATCCTCTACACAGGCTAGAACTGCCCCTAGGAGTGTCGGAGCCTGTACCTGTTGATGGGAGTAGAGAACTTCATTGTTCTCCCCTAGCATGGCTGGTGGTTTTGAACTGCTGACCTTGAGGCTAACAGCCCACCATACAACTCCTATGCCATGATAGGGTTGATACATCAAATCAACCCTGTGGCACAGAACAACAGCAAAAACTTGAACCAGTCCAAGGCAGTACTTCCTCTCTCTCTCTCTCTCTCTCTCTTCATTCTACCTTTCTCAGTTCTGTTTTGTTTATTTTTAATTCTGCACTTCCAAAAGAGCTTACTTGAGTGAGCCCAACTATAGCTGAGTTTCCAGGTTTGGGAAATAAACCGACTAAAGTATTGCTAGATGAAGAGAATGGAGGGAAAGATCAACAACCAGCTTCTGAGCCAACCCCCTCAGTTAGCAACAGAAACCCAAACCCAACCAAGTGCCATTCCGTGGATTCTCTGTCACAGTGATGCTGGGTCAGAGTTTTCAGGCTTTGTAACTTATTACAAGAAAAGACACCCTCATGAGCCAGCCCTCATGTCTGGGTCCCAGGGCCCAGCAAAAGGGACCAAACCCCGAAGACCCGGCGAGCCACCGCTAAATATGGACTCATTTTCCACTCTCCCTTCATTGGCTGAGCAGCTGCCAAGAACAATGGCCGCATCTCCTGATACCTGGCAAACAAATGGATCATTGCCTCTCGGATCGACTGTTTCTCTGAGGTGCCCACCAGTGTATTTGGGGAAATGCTTAGAGAGCAAGTCGAGGAACGATTCTCCTTCTCTGAGACTGGAGAGGTCCCTTGGGAGAATCTGGATGTGATAAAGGAGCTGCTGGTGCTGCTGTGGAGCTGACTGACTAGGAAGAAGTGGGAGAAGAAATGCTTGAAAAAGGAAAAGAAGCGGCTGGCTGCACTTGCACTTGTGTCTCAGGAAAACAGTGCTCCTGAGGCAATGTGGAGTTGGCGGGCAGGAGACCAACGGGAAAGGCCCCCAAAGAAGAAAAAGGAGAGGGCCTAGGACGCTCCACAGGAACATGGATTTGAAGACCCAGCTCTCTTCGTTCTCCCCAAACCCAAGAAAAAGAGGTCAAAGGAGGAACTGGTCGGCAGTGATCCAGAAGGGATGCCTCTCCCCAAGAGGAAGAAAGTGAAATCTCTGCCCAAAGAGGAACCTGAGTGTGAGCCCCAGGAGGCAGCACATGGCGGGAGCATCCCATAGAAAAGCAAGAAGCACTCCCTGAAGGGGGAGCCTGCCAGCAGTGGACAGGAGGAGGTGGCTACTAGCAGCAAGGACAGCAGCATTAAGAAAAAAGAAAATAATTGAAAAACTAGGCCAGGATGATTAAAATGGACATTCCCTTGCACTTCCCAAGTCTCTTAATTAAAACAACAACAAAAAAAGCCTACACAACAAGAAAATAAAGAAAAGAAAAGACAGCCTCATCTTTCATTCTGAGAGAGTTTGCTGGGTTTGAACCACCAATCTTGCAGTTAACAATCCAACACTTAACCTGACTGCGTCACTAGGG